>PVJX010001839.1:0-147297 GCA_004027295.1 Dolichotis patagonum
TCTTCCAGCGAGCATGTTTGGCCCCTTTATCAAAGATGAGGTGGTTCAGTGAGTTTGCAGTTGTGGTTGTATCTTCCAATCTATTCCACTGATCCTCAGGTCTGTTTCTATTCCAGTACCATACTGACTTTATCACTGTAGCTTTGTAGTATAATTTTAAGTTGGGGATTGTGATGCCTCCTGCCTTGCCTTTGTTGCTGAGAATTGCCTTTGCTATACGAGCTCTCTTCTGGTTCCAGATGAATTTTAGGAGTGACTTCTCTAGATCTATGAGGTATGTTTGTGTTATTTTGATTGGGATGGCATTGAATCTGTATAGTAATTTTGGGAGAATGGCCATTTTTACAATGTTTGTTCTTCCTGTCCATGAACAGGGGATGTGTTTCCATTTTCTGAGGTCTTCTTCAATTTCCTTTTTCAGGCTATTATAATTTTCGCTGTATAGCTCTTTTACTTCTTTTGTGAGATTAATTCTGAAGTATTTCATTTTTTTGGATGCTAGTGTAAGGGTGTAGCTTCTCTTATTTCTCTCTCAGTACTTTTGTTGTTAGTGTATAGAAATGCTATTGATTTTTGAGTATTGACTTTGTATCCAGCTACCTTGCTGAATTTATTTATTATATCTAGGAGTCTTTCCATAGAGTTTTGGGGGTCTTCTATGTAAAGTATCATGTCATCTGCAAATAATGATAATTTAACTTCCTCTTTTCCTATCTTTGCTCCTTTTATTTCTCTTTCCTGTCTTATTGCTCTGGCTAGTAGTTCCAGTACTATGTTGAATAGGAGTGGTGATAATGGACATCCTTGTCTTGTGCCTGATTTTAAGGTAAAGGCTTTCAGTTTTTGACCATTTAATATGATGCTGGCTGTTAGTTTGTCATAGATGGCCTCTACCACATTGAGATAAAGACCTTCTATTCCAATTCTCTGCAAGGTTCTTATCATGAATGAGTGTTGGACCTTATCAAAAGCTTTTTCTGCATCTATAGAGATGATCATGTGGCTTGTCATTTTGGCTCTATTGATATGGTGGATTACATTTATTGATTTGCATATGTTTTACCATCCCTGCATTCCTGGGATGAATCCCAGTTGGTCATGATGTATAATCTTCTCGATGATTTGCTGCATCCTGTTTGCCAATATTTTATTGATAAGTTTGGATCTATGTTCATTAGGGAGATTGGCCTATAGTTTTCTTTTTTTAGTTGACTCTTTCTCTGGTTTTGGTACTATAGTGATATTTGCTTCAGGAATGACTTAGGAAGAATTGCTTCCCTTTCAATTTCATTGAAGAGTTTCAGGAGTGTTGGCATTAAGTCTTCTTTGTATTTATTGTAGAATTCTGCAGTGAATCCACCTGGGCCTGGACTCTTCTTTGCAGGCAAGGACTTAATTACATTTTCAATTTCATTAATAGAAATTGGATTATTCAGCAGTTTTACATCTTCCTGATCCAGCTTTGGTAGTTCATATGTATCTAGGAGTCTGTCTATTTCTTCAGTGTTATCAAACCTATGAGAGTAGAGGTTTTCAAAATAGGTGTTGATGATCTGTATTTCCACTGAGTCTGTAGTAATTTCACCTTTTTCATTCCTTATTGCATGAATCTGAGTTTTTTCTTTCCTTTTTTAAAATGAGGTTGGCCAGGGCATATCAATTTTATTTATTCTTTCAAAGAACCAACTCTTTGATTCATTGATCCTTTGTACTGTTTTCTTAGTCTCTGTTGCATTAATTTCTACCCTGATCTTTATAATTTCCTCCCTTCTTTTGGCTTTTAGCTTGGCTTGCTCTTCTTTTTCTAGATGTTTGAGTTGTAGCATCAGGTTGTTTATTTGTGTTCGTTCTGTCTTCCTGATGTGGAACTCATTGCAATAAATTTTCCTTTTAGGACTTCTTGCATTGCATCCCACAAAATCCACTAAGTTGTGTTTGTATTTTGCTTTACTTTTAGATATTGTTTAGTTTCTTCTTTAATTTCTTCTGTGACCCACTGATTGCCCAATAGTGTATTATTCAGTTTCCATTTGTTTGTAGGTTTTTTGCAATTTTTTTATCATGAATTTCTAGTTTCATGACACTATGATATGATAACATGCATGGGATAATTTCAATTCTTTTGCATTTACTTAAATATATTCTGCGGGCTAGAATATGGTCTATTTTAGAGAATGTCCCATGTACTGCTGAGAAGAAGGTATATTCTGATGTTGTTGGATGGAATACTCTGTATAAGTCTATCATGTCCATTTTTTCACAGATGTGATTCAGTTCTGTTATGTCTTTGCTGATTTTCTGTCTAGTTGATCTGTCCCTTTGTGTCAATGGTGTGTTAAAGTCTCCTGTTATAATTGTGTTATTGCTTATTTGATTTTTCATTTCTGTTAGTATTTGCTTCATATAGCTGAGTGCTCTTGAATTTGTTGCATATATATTTAAGATTGTTATCTCTACCTCTTGAAGTTTTCCCCTACCTAGTATGTAGTGACCTTCTTTATCTCTTTGGATCATTCTTGGTTTGAAATTCACATTGTCTGTAAACAGGATGGCTACTCCCGCTTTTTTTTGGTTTCCTGTTGCATGAAGTATTGTTTTCCATCCTTTGACGTTCAGTCTATGAGTGTCCTTTTGGGTTAGATGGGTTTCTTGTAGACAGCATATGGTTGGATGTTGTTTCTTGATCCATTCTGCCAGTCTGCTTCTTTTGATTGGTGAGTTGAGGCCATTTACATTAATGGTTGTAACTGTTATATATTGATTTATTGTTGACATGTTATCTTTCTGCTGTTGTATTGTTAGCTTTCCATTCTATGTAACTGTCTGCCTTGCTTGGTGGTTTTATCCCATGTATATCTAGAATGTCTTTCAGTATTCTTTGTAGAGTTGGTTTGGTGTTCATGAAGTTCTTCAGCTGTTCTTTGTCATAGAAGCATCTTATTTCTCCATCCATTTTGAAGGACAGTTTTGCAGGGTACGTCAGTCTGGGTTGGAATTGGTTTTCCTTTAGGATCTGAAGTACTTCACTCCATGCACTTCTTGACTTTATTGTTTGTGTTAAGAAGTCTGCTGTGATTCTGATAGGTTTTCCTTTATATGTGATCTGTCTTTTCTCTCTAACAGCTTTTAGTATTCTGTTCTTATGGTGGATTTCTGGGATGGTGATTATTATGTGGCTGGGTGTAGTTTTATTTTGGTTATGGCTGTTTGGAGTTCTACATGCTTTACTTATCCAAATGTCAGTTTCTCTTCTCATGTTTGGGAAGTTTTCAGCTATTACTTCTGCCAATATCCTCTTGATATCATTTGGGCTGTCCCCTTCTTTTTCATTTATCCCTATGAATCTTATGTTATTTTTCTTTGCATCATCTTGCAGGTGTTGAATTGTTATTTCCTGATTCTTTGTTATTTTTAAAAGATCTTTCCTTTCCTGTTCACTGGCTGCAATCTTATCTTCTAGGTCTGAAATTCTATCTTCATTTTCACTGAGGTGGTTTTGGCAGCTTTCAATAGCATTTTTGATTTCCTGTATATCTCTTTGAATCTGCTTTATGTGTTCTGTTTTTTTCTTATAGTGTTCATTCAGGGATTCTATCTGTTTGCTTTGTTCCTCTAATTTTTTAGCTGTGTCTTCACTAGATGCATTCTCTATTTCTTTCACTGCTTTTATCATTTCTTCTTTTCCCTGGGCAAGTATATCTGATTTGAATTTCTCCATAGCTTTCCCTAGTGGTATTTTTATTTCATTTGATATCATTTCTGACATTTCAGATGTATGGCTTCTTTTTTCTTCTATGTACATGGCTCCTAACCTTTCTTGTGGTGGGCTGGAGCTTTGAGCGTGTCTTTTGGTCTTTCCTTTTGTCATTTTTCTACATTTTCTTGCTTTTAGCGGTGTTCCAAAGCTTCCTCTGGAGTTGTGGTGAATTACCTCTTGCACCCTGAGTTCCTGGGGTAGTGGTGGCTTCCCCACAGGCTTTTGGCTCCCTAAATTGAAAGGTGGAAGCTGGGCCTCATTAACTGGAGCCATTGCCTGGAGCACAGGTTGCCAGCTCTCCAGGAGCCCGCCTTGGGGTGGCAGGACTCACCTTGCAGGGTCCTAATTCCCCTCTGCAGGCTCTTGGCTCCCTAAATTGTAAGGTGGATGCTGGGCATGGTGGACTGGAGCCCGTGGAACCTCAGGCCGCAATCCTGTGTCCTAGGGGTCAGATATGATCTACCGGGCTGTCAGACCCCCGCTCGGCCTCTGCCTCCGAACTGAGAGAAGGCTGCTGGGTGTGGTGCACTAAGGCCGTGGAGCTTCCGGGCCTCGGTCCAGTGTACCTGGTAGCTAGCCCAAGGCTCAATTGCGTGGAGCACAGGTCGCCAGCTCTCCACGAGCCAACCTTGGGGCAGCAGGACTCACCTCGCCCCATGGATGAATCTCGAAGTGTCATGAAGTTAAAAAATTGCAAAAGAAGAAAAAATCATATATTATTCTATTTACATGCTCTTCAGAAAAGGAAAAATATATTTTGAACAAATATTGTTGCAGTCGATGCCTGGGGCTAGGAATAGGTTAAAGGAAACAAGGGAGCATATGGGTAATAGAAATATTTTTTATTTTATATTTCTGTCAGTAGGCACATAACTGTACCTTATATAACTTATGTAAATAAAAGCTTGAGGCAAAAAAGTATAAATTAAAAACATTAAAAGTACTTAAAACTGAGCATATTTAAAGTGCTGTACTCTACATTATCATGTCTTTTTTCTCTTCCATTCTTTGAAGTTCAGCTAGTAACTTCCATTTTTTGAAAGACAACACTAATATATTTTTTTTTATAGCAGTTGACACCCAAAGAGACTTGTAATTCCCATTCACAGTTTTTTGGAAGATAATTTTATTCTAGAAAACTAGCAGTCCAACAACCGTAGCTGTGTGAATTTTAGGTAAAAGTAAATATCTGCATTCTGAACTGTTGAAGTTCTATCTCACTCCAAAAGCAAAGATGTGCTGGAACTTGGCTTTTGTAATAGGCTACCTCTGCAAAAGCAGATACGTGCTTACATGAAAATGAAGAATTTGACAGTGGAAAAAATAAAAGAAATAAAACCCGAGTAGCATCTATTATCTTATAAATATACATAAACTACTCAGCAAGAATACCTGCAGTTCTTGAAGAAAAAACTAGTCAATATCAGAAATTTAGTTTTCTTCATTTGTCAGTGTCCAGATGGCCCTTAAATTGCATCTCTTTGGTTTGTCCTGCCAACTTTCTGAGCCACTAGCTTAAAAAAGAATAACAATAAGAAGAAGAACAGAAAATAACTTGAGTTTTTGCAAGTAGTGATTAAAAATTTTCATTGAATGGGTCCCCCAGCATCAGTTCTTTCTCTGAAGTATCCCTGTCAGGGTTAGGAAAAAAAATTATAAATATTTTTGGCCAACATGGAAAATCACATATATTTCATATTTCATTAATGTGTGGGCTTTTAATAATAAAAAAGTTCTGTATTGTATTTCTTTCTTTTTAGATACATTATACCATTTATTTGTTTTAACTTTTATATTTTATACTTATTTTAAAGATGGGAAAATGAAGGCTTTCAAGGGAGATTTTGACATGCATATGGTCATAGAGTTAACTGATAAAATAGTCTTCAGTGCATGATTTTTCCATAATAACATGCTTTGATCTCTCTGTTAGTTGAATATTTTGGCTTTTGACATTTCGGATTTGTTTTTTGGTCCATTGGCATTGGTGGTTGTGGGTATCACACCTCAGTTCCTAATCAATTTATGTTGGTAATTCTGTAATAACATCCTAGATCATTTTCCTTGAGTGTCTTTAATCCATTCTACATACATGTATATTAATAATTGTAGTACACCGTTCCATCAAGTCATTTTTTAACTCAAAAATCTCTCTTCTATTGCCTTATTTTCTACCTTTTCTGTTCAACATTACAGGCTTTTTACAGGCAGTTTACATTTCATCCATTGGCTTCTGCATTCACCTTAGTCTAGCCAGGTTAATCTATGTCTTACCAAAAATCTTTGCTTTGACTTGTATTTTTCACACTTTCCCCTTTGTTTTACTTTCTTTTTCATCTCTTTGCCTTTCAAATCCCGGTTCATCTTTTAAGGCATATTTCAAATTCTTCCTCTTGCAATATGTTAGTCTTGTCCCAGTTACAGTGACTTTTCAAAAAAATGAACTTTGAATGCATGTGGCATTTATTTTGTGAAAGGACAGTTAGTTGTTTGAAAAGATTTTAAAGGCATAAATGAGGTAAAATGTCATTATTTCCAATAATTACACTTCACATTCACTATTGCAGGTGTATCTTCAGACATACAAGTGTTTTTTGTGTAAAGAAAATTTAATATTGAAGCATATTTCAATTAAAAATTGTATGATCAGCCTTTGGTCCTGGGAAGCCATCATAGCTTCTCTTTTTTTATGTCAGGCTTTTTTTGTAGACTCCTTGGACACTGTTTCTAAAAATCATTCCTACAGTTACTAACACATTATGGAATACTATTGGTACTATAGTAAGCAAAAGCCTGTGTTCTTTTATTTCTATGTCATCTTAAAAAAATGTTAAAGACATTGTCTAATGATTATTATTTATTTAGGCAGGACAAGCACACAAAAATTATTCAAAACACTAGGGAAAGAATTGTACTTTAATTATAAATAAAGTTTTAAGAATTTCTCTCACATTAATTGTTCATAAGAGCAAGTCAATTCTGGAAAAAATTGTTTAGAATTATGATACTTTTGCTATCATCCCTTTCCTGCCATCTCTTTTTTCCCACGACTCCAAACCTGAAGGACACTATGGACATGGTCCTTGTATTATATTACGGTTCTTTCTTGAAAGAGGGTATTACTGACACTATACCAGGTTCTAGTAATGAAACAGTTAATTAATCCAAAAGGAGATGTGCTAATAAATCCACATTTTAAATTTATCAAACATCTCTGTTATTTTACAAATGGCTTGTTTTCAATAAAATTCCAAGCACTTTCTATCCTAAATATTTTCTTTTCTTAATTATTTTACATGATATCAAAGAAATTTCATTCATATTCATTTGCTTCAGAGTATTTATTGATCAATTATTGTTTGACCTAGATATACTTTAAATTCTTTTCTTTTGCTAGATAGGAAGTTAATTTTTGTTCAGAGCAATTTCTCCTGTTAGCAAAGGTTTGATTATAGTTATTACCAGCACTTTTGAATCACTTCTGAAATTCTCTTTTATTCTAGGTTACCTCCATCTGGAGACACATGAAATATACAAGTAGAAGCATTTTCAGATAAACAATGACCTTAAGTATTGCCCTACTATTTTACTTGCCTCAGTACGGCGATGTCTTTAAGCACTGCTTCTAGTATACTCCTTGCCACTGACTACCTACTCTTCCGTTTAAACTCCATGAGTACCTTTATGCGCAGCTAGGCAAATATATAAAATATACACAAATAAATGACAAATAAATTAGTTAGCATTGTTACTCTACAGTATTAACTTTACTATGTTTTTATATTTGTGGTGTTATACCATATGTTATGTAGTTATTATATAAAATGCAAAAAGGAAAGTTTTAAAAATATGAAATATATTTATTTTAAAATTATAAATTTATTTAAATATATGGAAGCAGAAAAAGTTTAATGGTTCATGTATAAGGTAGATAGGTGTTATCCACTTAAGTTTTCTATGTGACTAATCTTATTTCTTTTGTCTTCTCAATAGGTTGTTGAAAATGCATTTTCTTTTGACATTCATAGTAATATAATGAAGGATTTAGAGTTACACAAGTAGTGAATTTTGAATCTCAAGGTTGTGGAACTGGTCAAACTTGGTAAAAATTTGTTCTTTTAACTCTAAACTATCCCAGAAGAAAATTTACAGTGGAACAAAGCTATGGCTGCAAGGCGAATTTGCTGTTTAAAATTTTCCAGGAAAGAAAGAATTCCAAACCATTTTGATATGGTTACAAGAGCTGTCTGGTGATCTGATGTTTTGGAAATTTGTAGAATGTCTAATGGTGCAAAATATGATGGTGAATCCCTAAAAGTATATCTGACTTTTAGGTTGCAGTTTGATTTTTATTTTGAGGAAAAGATTTCTTAAAGATTTTTGTTGTACTTTGGGATGCAAATATTCAAAGTATATTTCAAATGTGCACATACAAACTAGTAGTCTTTGTAAACTCCTTGTAACCTACTAAGGAAACAGAAATATCCATTTTTTATTTTAACATAATAAGTCAAGAATAAAATAAGTCAAGAATAAAACAAGTATTGACAGATCAATTATCAGTTTCTGAATTCTTGAATATTTGTATATTCTGAAATTTTAAAAAGTGCACAAATAAGTATTTACACATCTTTATAACTTTTATAGTCTATCATGCCATCTCTTTTACAATTCTATGAGGAATTTCTTCCATTAAAAAACTGTAATCAAAGGAAATTAACAACTATTAGATAATATTCAGAGAAAATATCTGAAGTCAGGAGACAAAAAAGTGAAGGCTAACACTCAATTCCTCACTTTTTCTGCTTATTCCTAGGCATTGGAGGGGTCTCAGATCAGTATGGAATGAGCCATATGTGCTGTAATAATGAGATACAATGGAACAAGCTATGCACGGAGTGTCAGTTTGCTGGTCCCCACCCCGAACTCTTCCCTTGCCCCCATTTCAGCAAATAGAAGAAAAGCATATTTTAAGTTTATACCTATTGTATGTTTACACACACTACAATATCAATTGCTTAGGTCATAAAACCTCTCTAGAAAATAAAACAAAACTCATTCATCTGGGGAGTTAGCATGTGACTGCATTACCTGGCTAAACATGTTCAGCTGAATTATTAATTTTCTGTCTTGTTACGTACTGTCTTGTTAAGTACGGGAAGTGAAAATGCATGCAATGTAAAAATATGCTGGAAAACAGTTGTAAGACCATCATTAGGTCTCAGTATTGCATGGCTTCTTGTGAGATGGAGTGACATGTTTCTTAAGACAGGATCAGCTGTCATTTTCACAGGTTTATCCAAATCGTTTATATGACTAGTTATATATTGTAAAAATTTAGGTGCCAAAATTTCATGTATCTAACAAATGCAAGCAGGATCAGGAGAAGTTGAGCCGAGTATCTTAAAGAGATTACTCCATGTTATTATGGGTTGTGAGCCAGAGATGGAGAAACCTTTTCTTACATGCAAAAATTTTAGCAAACATTAAAGCTTCTTTTATGTCAAGAAATCATGGCTTCATTTTATTACTATTAATTCAGCTTTATGAACACACTAGAAAATGATAGTCTGTGAAGGTGAGTTTTGAGAAAGAAATCACTATTACTTATGGTTATTTATTCTTTTGGTGTGTTGTATGTTTTCCCACTATGCTTTGTAATTATGAACTTAGAGTTTTTGGAATAACAAATATGAAAATATTTATTAGCAATAGGTAAAATAGTCATTATAAAATAGTTTTTTCTAGCTTTTATAGTTTTAATTTACACATTAATATTTTAAAATATTAAACTTCTTTTCTTTTAGTTTAACTTGAACAATAAATTAGATTTGTAGAGAGAATAGTCTAGTAAGGAAAAACATTACAGGCCAGGGATATGGCTCAGTAGCACCAGTGCCTGCCTGGCAAGCATAAAGTCCTGAATTCAATTCCTGTTACAAAAAAAAAAAAAGGAAAAAAAACATTAGATCAACTGACTAAACTTTTGGACATATTACATTTTAGATGAATATTTTCCCTTTACCAAAGAAAAAAGTATTACTTACTGATGATGAGAAAAAATGTACTTAAATTATTGGAAATATTTGTTAATAAGCTCATTATTAAAGGTCAGAAATATCCCATAAGTGCACTAAATATATGAGGCTTGGCATTCATGGATTGAAAGAAGAGAAAAATGTCCTCTTCTACCTCATAGAAAATAATAATTAAAACACACTTGAGAGGGTCATCAAATTTTAATGATAGTGATTGCATGATTCACCTTTATCTCTCTAAATTTCAGTGTTCTCATTAAATGCAGACAAGAGTATTTACTTTTACAGTTGTGATGAGTATTTTACTGGTAGCTTGTCAATGACCTTTGCCCAAAGCATATTGATAGCTTACATCATCATTATCATCAGCAGTATCAATGTCCTTGTCTTCCTTTCAATCATTATCAACATTAATTAGCCTCACTGTAAATGTCAGGTCCTATGGTCAGTTAAATAGGTGTTCTTAGACTTATTGATATTTTTAGTCAGTTTCTGTTTTTATTTAATAAGAATTTCCAGAGTCCATTCATTCTACTAATATTGATTTAACACCTACAACATGCTGAAGCAGAAAATATCTTGATGAATGAAATAGACTTTTCACTGTCCTCATCTTACTGCTTATATACAGATAACTTTCATCATAACTCAAAAATGCTGCAATTCAGCAATATTGAAATATTATGAGATCATGTTATGAGGACTTTTTCCCAGTCAAGGAATTCATGAATGACTTCTCTGGGAGATGGCATTGGATCACCAGGAAGAATTAACTGATGCAGGAGAGAAAAAGGTTGAATATGGTGAACAAGTGACCAACATATGGGACAGATAGGTACAAGAGCATGTTATTGAAACTGAAAAAAAAGTAGGTGTGGCTGAAGAAGAAAGTGTGGGAAAGAGTATGCAGAAGATATGCTAAGGATATATAAACAGAAGAAGCCATTTAAAGCCTTGCTCTTTATTCACTGGGTGATAATGTTATATTATTTTTTTGCTTAGTTATTAACTTATATTACTGTGACAGCACTTGGATTTAATTTACATAGGACAAGAACAGAAATCAAAAGCTCAATTATGAAATTATTGCAATGGCCTGATAAAATATAATTGCAGTTTCAATAAGGATACTGGCACCAGAGATGGGCCAGAGAGGATAACCTCAATGAAAATGTTGGAGGAGATAGTATAGGATTAGTTATGTAGGAGAAAATCAGTGTAGAGAACTATTAAAGATTACATCTAGGTTTCTAGTTTTCTGGCTTGACAACTGGATCAATATGTTGTACTAAGGAAATATGAGAGGAAAACAACTCAGAATAGAAAACTCTGATGAGATTAGTTCTGGATATCTTTTCTGTAAGTCAGTCAAGTGAACATGTCAAGGCAGTTAGTGACCTGAAATGGGAACAGTGGACTTTAGAGTTAGGTTTGTACAAAATTTGTGTGAATATATCAATCTGTTTTCTGTTGCCACAGCAAAATATCTGAGACTGGGTAATTTATAGACTAGAACTTTATTTGGCTTATGAATCTAGGGGCTTGGTGATTCAAGAGCATGGTGCTCGCCTCTGCTACGCATCTGGTAGGCCTTTTGCTGTGTTCTAACATGGCAGATTATTTCACACCACAAGACAGAGCAAGCATGCTGGAGAGAACTAGCTTTTTTAAATTTAATTTTTATTTTAAAGAGAATAAATCAAAGCAAAGAAAAACAAAACAGAACAAAGCAGATCCGAGCAAAACAATGCAAATAACACAGGATTTCAGAAGAAGACAACAGGAAATCGACAGTGGCTATCATAATGTTTCTTGTATTCTTTGAAATAGTTGTCCATACCTTCCCACACAATAAGTTGGTACAAATAAAAATAGTATCAAAGCAATCAAAATGAAACAATTGAGAGCCTTTAGAGCTTCTAAGACCAGACACTAGGAAATCAATGATGTCTACAATAATATCTCTTGTTTTCTTCAAAAAGCTGTCTATACCTTCATATATATTGAAATCAAATAATTGAAAACAGACTAAAGCCAGTCAAGACCAAGAATAAAAGCATTATGGGACTTTGAAATAAAATGATAGGAAATCATCAATGGCTACCATGGTGTCTTGTTTTCTTCAGTGTAGTTGCTTATACTATCACACATAATAAAGTGAATTCTTATAAATCTTTCAGGTGAAATTCTAGTCATATATAAGCCTATACATATATAGCCATCCTTTCTGTATTAGAGGGACACACAAAACAACAAATAAATAACTGTAACTAAGAGCCCAAAATAATAGCAATGTCAAATAAGGTGGCAGGAAGATAACAAATTTTGTTTTTTTAGGCCACCCTCATGCTAATCCATTAATCCATTAATCCATGAGTGGATAATGTATGCAGAAAAGCAGAATTCTCATGACCTAGTCACTTCCCAAAGTCTCCATCTCTCCAGACAATATGAACACGTACGTGACTTTGGGGTTACTTTTTTTAGTTTACTTTTTTTTAATTTTAAAAAGCAAAACAAAAAAAAGAATATAAAAGATACAGAATTTTAAAAAAATAGGAAATTAACACTAGTTAATATATTGGATATTGTTATCTTAAAAGTGGTTGTTCAGGTTACAAGATTTAGGCATAAAAATAATCAAATAATCAACGAAATTACAAACTGTTCTTTTGGGTGACTAACAAGGATTAGCAGTATAGTTATCTATCTTATACACATACACATATACCTATATACTTATAATATTTTCCCTTTTTCTTTTTCTTCTTTCCCCTATCCCAGTTGTTCTTTTTAAGCACATTCTTTCCCTTTCCTTATCACAATTGTATATTTTGGATCTTATTATTCTTTCTGGGGTTAAATTTTCAGCACAGGAATTTTGGTGGTGTCTTCAACTCAAAGTGAGGTGCTTCAGTGAGACTATCTAGGCAGAGATTATGTAGTGAAAATAGAAGATGACTGGTGCCTGGGGGAAGAGTACAGGTTGCCAAGAATTTCCAGAGTGGAAGGGAAACCAAGGAAGTAGTAGGTTACAGCAGCCAGGGGATACGACATTTTCAAGAAGACAGTACTGAAGAGTTGCATATGGTTTTTGGAGGTCAAGGTAAGACAACGATCAAAAGTATGTCTTTAGTTTCATCTTTACTAACCTCAGGAGAAACTGCTTCCACCTAACGCTATGTGTGTAAATGTGGGGAAGAGAAGATACCCAAAGAAGTCAGTTGGGTCGATAGCTGAGGGAAGATGAGGAAACAGAAATAGCTATTTAACTCAACTTTTTAGAGAACTTTGGAGCAGTTTTCAAGGTATATATACTTTTGCTTCTTTACCATGAAAATTTTTTATTATTAAAAACTGAGTTAAAATTTGATTAGTTTCTTTTCTCTACTTAAAAAAATTTCCATAGTAAAGACCACAGTGATAATTTGGCAAGACTTTAATTTTAAAATTATTATTATCTCTGGTAAGAGACATCTCTAGGATTGTCACTGAACTCATTATATGCAGACTGAATTATTTTTCTTCCAAATTAATAATAGCAAGTCCCAACTTATGGTTGTATCAACTATAGTTCAGTGTGATTAACTCTTCCATTTATGAGTCTATCTAATCATTTTTATAATAAGTATATATATATAGTTCTATTTCTTAGTGACTCACAGTGTTTGGCATAGAAGTCAAGAGGGTAATGAATTAGAATTTAGCAAATAAATTATTTTTTTATTTGAGTACTTCTTTTTATGTATATCTTTCAGAATTTCTTCTATTTTGTTATATTTTTATAGTGAGTGTTACAAAAACAAAAACAAACAAAATACAATTATAGAAATGTATGAAGTGAATATTTCTTACATCTTCTGTAAACTGCTTTTTAAAATTTTAGTCTTTTTAGGATTAAGATTTTATATGTTTGTATTTAGATAGCATTTTCCCCCTAAATCAAATTATTGCTCTTCAGAAAATATTTGACTTAAAAGTAGATTTTCCCCTTGACTAAATAAAAACTTGCATTATAAACGTTTTGGATTCTAGTTTAGAAATAATCATTTCCCTGTTTCTGGTTCTACCATGCCTACTTAGGATGTAAAATATTGATTTGTTACTGTTCAAACTTTGGTGATACAGCAAAGGGAACAGCATAGTTTAAACACCTCTTAAAAAGAGAATCCAGTTTTGAATGGTCTTGCCAGCTCCTCTCCTTTTCTTGCCAGCACCAAGATACAATGTTGCAATTTCCAGCACAGTGAAACCAGCAGGGATGTTGGTAGCTAATGGTTATGCCTTTCTATTCTGCAGCTTGACTAAATGAATGGAATGTACTGTCAGCTCTAATGACTCTGAGCAAGGGAGGCAAGTTCCTGATCCGCTCATGAAGTGTTACATTAGATCTCACCATATTAAACAAATATCTTGGTTCTTGCTTCAAGCCATAGCAGTACATGCTTGCAAAATTCCAGTGAGAGACCAAACTGTCCCACATATTGTGGCAAATTTCCCATAATGTCCTGCAAATTGCAACAGAGTTCGTGGGAAAAAGTAGGAGGAAATGATTTTCCTGCCTGAGGATTGCTCATGTGGGAAGACTAATCCACAGGTTCCCATAAGAATGGAGAAATACATCTGGTATGTTTTTGAAGCGCATCATGGAATGGTTGTTTTGTATCTCAATTTTATACATTGAGGGAATATTTAGATGGAATGAATTTGTTATAGATTACTCTAGCCTATGAGTTTATATATTGCACCTTTTTGTTATTAAGAACGTTGCTTCTCCAAAGAAGCATAGCCTCTTCAACACATACCATGGGGTAATTTCCCCCAAAACGTAGGCTTTTAAAACAATTAGCATTAACATCACAAGTAGATGGCGAGCTACTCCCAAATACATCAGTTTTTAAAAGGGTGCTGCCCAACAATTTAATTGGTAAAAGTATTAGTATAAATCAAAACATGTGGAGAAATACTATGTTTACATTTTCTTCCTAAACAATAGGAAAATAAAACATGTTAACAAATAAATGGATTTTTATGGCCTACTTCTATTATCTATTCATTTGCTTGTGCCATATAAAGAGGAAAATAGTTTTTAACTGCGGCTTTTTAGTGTGCTTCTGTAAGAGCTTTTCCATTCCCCAAGTAGGATGAGTTTAATAAGTAATCATTTTTGTTCTTTTTTTCTTCTGAAGAAGGGCAACTGCTCTCTGCTGAACACTTTTACCTTCCCAAGCTGAATTTGATGTAATTACAGCACTGGAGCTAAGATTTGTTATTTTATCTCCAATGTCAATGGAAATGAAGGCTTTCATGAAGAGCAAAACTTGTTAAGAATACTCAAGGCTCAGCATCAGTCCCTCTCATGAGCAATTAAAATATTAATTTATGATGTATTTATCTTTTACTGGTAAATCTGAAAATCCTATGGATTTTTTTTTCTTCAGACATAAATGCTTGAAGGAGAATAAACTTCAAGGACAGTTACACAGATTCAATTTTTGATTTGTATTTAATTCCACAAATAATATTTTAAGGTGTCTACTATGAGACAGTCTAAAGTAGTTTTTAATATTTAAAATGTCCACAGCCATAACTAAAATGGAATCAGTGCAATTTATGTTATTTCATATTTTGTGGTTATTTTTGCTGGTGTCTGTGAATATGGGTGAAGGGAGATTTTTAAATCTGTAGCTAAAGAAAATACTACAGTGTTTTGTGTGTAAATGCTGTTCCAGGATCTGTGCTAGTAATTTTTTGTTTGTATTGCACACATTAGGTTAGGTATTGTTAGATTTGTTTGTGTCCTAACCTGTATTGTATAGGTTAGGACAGGTAATGTTACCTTCATTTTAAGGAGAAGACTAAGCCATGGTGTGACTTACCCAAAATTACAGTCTTGCATGTTAGAATGGAGGACACAGGAGAAAGTAGACAGAAAATTACAAACTGGTTAGGTAGGAAATAGACTATACATCAAAGGGTTTTTGGCTATTGCCAAGTTGTATCAGTAGGAGTCTGCATAGCACATATGAGTAGTGTCTAAGGTTATTAAACTGACAAGGAAGACTACAAGTTTAAATTGGGCAAATGTGTTTAAAGTGAAGAACCACTCTTCCTTAAGAAAGGGTAAATTTCTGGGCCGGGGATTTAGCTCAGTGGCTTAAGTGCCTGCCTGGCAAGCATGAGGTCGTGAGTTCGATCCCCAGTACCAAAAACAAAAACAAAAACAAAAACAAAAAAGAGTAAATTTCAGTCAGTTGTAGAAAAATAGATGAACCTGGAGATTATAGTGTTAAGTGAAATAAATAAGGCACATAGCTTAAATATTGTATGACTTCTTTCACATGAGAAGCTACAAAAGAAAACTAGAGAGCAAAATAAAAATATAGATAATCAGAAATAGGAAGAGAGATCTTTTTCAAAAAGGAAGTACGCTAAGAGATGGAGGGAGGAGTGAGGGAGGAAAGGGGAAATGAATGAAAAAAATATATATATACACACACACACCAATAGACGCAAGATGAGTTCAATTTTCTTAATAAGCTCCAAGATTAAAGTGGCAATCAGAGTGTTTGACTTTTAGGGACTTCTGGCAATGATTCATTGATCATGGATTCTCTAGAGATGAAAATAGATGTAAACTCTAAGGTATGGTTTCTCATATGTGGAAAAAGTCAGACTTACGTGATAAAATTTGACTTGAGTTGCCTAGGTTACTATAGTGACTTCATACTCAATTCCTGGAATTGAGTATAAAGTAACTCACAGATTCAAAGTCTCTTGCTTAAAGGTAACGGACTATCTGTCTGAGGAAGTAAACTGCAGTGCTGCCACAAGGCCATATCATCATTATGCTTCTGTATTTTCTTCACTCTTTGAGGGAGAAATATTCTCCTGAAAGGTATGATGCACACTTAAAAATGAGAACAGATATTTGGTGCTGTGTGTCCTGTTGCCAAATTGCATATTTTTCAGAAATGAAGGATCTCTCTCTTTCTCTCTCTTTTTCTCTGTCTCTGTCTCCTGAATCTTGTAAAGCCACTGATCAATTTTTGTTAATGTTCCATGAATTTGTGCTTGACAGCTAACCTAAATGAGAAGAATGCTGTCACCAAGGACCACAGTCATGTTTTCTGAAGTTGGTTGATGCCATTTATCACAGGAATTTTAGCAAAGAATGTGGGCACTGCACTGTTAGGGAAGGTTTATGCTGCTTATCTAGGGAAAATTAGGTTGCTGCTGCATCACAGTGGAGGACAATATCACGTTTACAACTTGCAGAATTCATTATCTTTGTGTGATAGTGGTCAGTGAGGAGTCACAGCATCCAGGAATGACAGTCGCATTAAGAACAAGTAAGTTGTGAGAATGAATGCTTAGATTCCTCACCAAGAGCATTCTGGGCAACCTTACAAGGTAATGAGAAAAAGGTGGCAAATGAAGGAAACTTAGATTATCAGCCTTGTTACATGGCTGCAGCAGCAGGTATATTTTTGTTAACTATCCCTACGTTCTTAACTTTTATTTGCTCTTCCAATATATGTTTTAGGTTTTGTTGGGCATTTGGCTCAAATACTATAATTTTGTGATAATGTGGCAACAGATGGTATTCAGTGCATCCCTTATGCTAATGACATGTGTTTTTCATTTGGGCAAAGCAAAATAGTAGATGGGAAAAGGCAAACAATAGCACCTTAGTAGCTATTCTCTGTTGGTCCCCCCATATTCACTCTTTACACTACTTACCCTCTTTGGTGCCCCGGGAGGATGAACTCAATAGGTTGCATCAATCAGCCTCTCTCGCTCTCTGACATCTGTCTAGGTTCAGCCAGAGTACGGCCAGGAGGAGGGAGGTCAGGAATACTGATTTCTCTTGTTCTCTTCTTGCTTGATTGATGTCTGGCAATAGATTTATTCTTCTCTACCTAGTCATGCAGAAGGCAAGTGTCTCTTAAAGCAGTTGTGTGTTGGTTTGTGTTTTGAGATTCTGATAATCATTTCTTCCTTTTGGCCATCAGTTTTGGGGTTTTGGGTCAGTAATACTCTTGCAGCATCTCCTCTCTCTATGGATTTCTTTTAACATTGCTCACACATTTATAATCTTCATTAAATTCTCTTCAATTAATCATTGTGGAGTAACTGACCCATAGATGAAACATGAATTAATCTTATTTAAGATTTTGAGAAACTGTCTGATACAGATCAAACAAAGTAAAGTTCTCCAAACATGCTCACAATAAGAAGGATTTAAATGGCTGTGACAGATTTAATATAGTCCTCCCAATGATATCCATATCCTAACTAGTAGCATACATGGATGCATCACATTATGTAACAAAGGAAAAATGATTAAGTTAAAGAGCTTGAGAAGGGAAAAATGTGAGATGGACTGATACAATTGCAAGTTATATAATACATTGTACATGGAAGGTAGAAAGGCAGAGATGTGACTGTGTAAGAAATGTGGAACTTTGGGCTTTGAAGATGAAAGCATGGTTCATAAGTCAGGAGATGACTTATGAACTTATGACTTTAGAATCTACAAAAGGCAAGGAAATTAATTTTTCTATAAAATGCTGTAAAGAAAACAACTTTACAGATTTCAATTTTAAATCAATGGGACAGATTTTGGGTTTCTGACCTAGCAAACTTTCAGGTAATGCATTTCTGTTGTTTTACACCACTGAACTTGTGATAATTTGTTATAGCAGCAATAGGAAACACATGCAGCTGCAAAATTCAAAGTTATAGAGAAAAATGGAAGAAAAATATTACTTGATTATGTAACCTGACATAAAAGTGACAATTTAATTTTACTATGAACAAGAACAAAATCATATATGGCATCTGAAACTACAAATTCTTTACCTTTAAAGATAGACTTGGTTACTCAAATATAATTAAGGATAGGAATCTGAGAAGTGATACTTCTTTGAAATATGCTAGGCATCTGTGTTTTTTAAAAATAAAATTAAAACAAATATGGGTCCAATTCATGGAGAATGGTGAAACCTGCTAGGGGAAGAATTTTCTCTTTGTTGCTTTTGAATCAATCCTTAATTGCCCCCCAAAATTATTTCATTAGTTTCAGGAATACGAAGTAAATTTAAAGGGGCAAAAGAGTCAGATTTTAGTCAATTTTTGGTCATGTCTTTCTTATTTTACTTCTCACTTTTACTTTGTAGCTGATTTTACTTTCTTTAAAAATTTTGAACTCTTTCTACAGAGTACATAGTTATCAGACCACTGTCATGACCTACAAGTACTGGGGCAACTGGCTGAAGTCTTGGAGAAAGTATCTTTACTTTTTTCTTCAGAAAAACTAGATGAATCTCTCAAATGCTCTATATTATAACCTGTGGTAGAACTTGACATTCTACTGTGGTTGAGAAGAAATTGTATGTCAGTCAGTCAAATATGATGTTACGTCTTATTGAGCATTTTGCTTCTAATTAGTAAAAATAAATTTTCTATAAGTTCAATCCAGTAAAATAGAATTATATTTAGGTATTACAATAAATCCAAGCTAATAATAAGAATAATGCATTTTGCTCTTCCATTTTAATTTATATACATGTTTCTATGGAAGTATTGTAGAGATTATAGATGACTAAGGTAAGACAAAATTTACATAAATTTCCGGGTTTCTAGGTTGACTCCATCTCTTAAAACTCAACAATATGAGCCAGGCATGGAAGTGCATGCCTGTAATCTCAGCACCTTGGGAGGCTGAGGCAGGAAGATCATTGCAAGTCTGAGGCCAGCCCAGGTTACAAAGTGAGCTCAAGGCCAACCTGAACTGCGTAGTGAGATCCTGTCTCACCAAAAAAAAAAAAAAAGTCAACAGTGTATAAAGATGATATATCACATAAAAATTACCTTTTCCTTTTTCAGTATCTAATTTTGGACACTGTGGATACTCTTCTATCTTGGCCATAGTAAGAAAAGCACATTAGAACAGAAACAGTGAACCCAGACCAAGACTGAACTTTGAATTTGCAACTTGAATCAATTATTCAAAATAGTCTCAGAGATAAATAATGACATTTTTGTTGAATAACCATTTAAATATGCTTTTAAGATAAATGTAATTCATAATGAGTAATTATGATACAAGGGAAAGATGATCAGGGAAAGGTGAGAGAGGAGGAAACAGAAAAGAGAAACAGGAACGTTGAAATTGACCAAAGTATGTTACATATATGTACAAATATGCCAAGTTGAGATTCAGTATTCTGTATAACTGGCAGAGACATAAAAGTAAATGAAGAAGAAAAAAAAAACCCATCATGAATAGACCTGTCTAATTTCTATTTAAATTATAAGATGAGATGTGAGTGCATATCTACCTAGAATATTTCCTTATTTATATTCAAGTTGAAATTTCCTTCAAGGTTAAAATTCTTTGATTCTCAGGCTCTTAGTTGATCAGAAAAAGCGGAGGAGACATTTTCAAATTGCGCCTTCAAACTACCCCTCTGCCCTGAGGTTATGTTACGCTTCACTCTTCAGTTTAATAACTCCTGGGAATTTATTTCTTGAAAGCGTTTCAAGAAGGCTTTTCCTACCCCGACCCACGTGATATTCAGGATAAGCACTTCATTATATTTTAGCCTTTAAATTTTGTTTTGAACAGTAAGTGGCATTTCTGCTCGACTTTGTGGCAAGAACTATGCGATGAGAAGTATAACTCATTCTACATTGTGGCTTCCTCATTATGATCTCTTTCTAAAGGAAACAACATGCCATATATAAAGAAGTTGTCTTTATCTTTGTATGTATTTGAGAAAAATGTTTTCATTTCTATTATCATTTCTTTCTTTTTCTTTCTCATTCCTTTTCCCCCATTGTTTCCTCTCCTGTTTTCCTCTCCTCTCCATTCCTCCCTTCTTATCTCCTTTTCCTTCCTTTTTTCTCCTTTTCTCTCTGCCTTCCTCACACCCTGTCATCTTTCTTTCTCTCCTTCCTTTTTTCCTTCCTTTCCTTCTTTCCTTCCTTCTGTCTTTCCTTCCTTCCTTCCCTGCCTTCCATCCATCTTTCTTCCTTTCACCTCTTCTGCTCCTCTCCCTTCCCTCTTTCAACATTTCTCCAGATCACTGTGACATACACAAATTTAAAACAAAACCACCATATATATGTTTACTTTAAAAGATAATCTTTTTTCTGGGGAAAATTGGAGTAAGCATGTCTCCAACTTATTGCCCTCTTTAGCTGTAGCTATAACACACAGACTAAATAATGGAACAGCTATCTGAGGACTCTGACAAGAATTCTGCATATCATTAAATCAGCAGTGAATTTATCATTTTCCCTCTACATATGTACTCCTGCCTATACTCAAACAGCTCAAAAAATGTAAATAAGGGTCATTATTCAGAGGGAAGACTTCTTATTCTAGTTCCAGGGACAAGAATAGACCTTTTAGGAGGAGCAATAGTAGCAGCAGGTGCCCATCAGTGCCTCATATTTTGAGGAATGAATGCGTCCACCTTTTCCTTTCTTTGTTCTTCTGTTCCGTCCTGAATGCAGATGCAATGATGGAAGATATGTGTCACCATAGGACATTAAAGCTGCTTGCTTTTCTGGAGGAATTTAAAAGGTATGTCCTGGGCATTAGAAAGTCACAGGGAGACCATGGTTGTATCAGAACCTGGTAAAATGGTCCTGTAAAATTGTTTATGAATATATGAACTCATTCACAAGCTGCAAAAACATGGCCTAATTCTAAATTAGATACCATATATTTTGCCAAGGGAACTAGAAAACAGATATCTGCTCTGATACTAGACAGGAGATTTGCTGACAGAAATATAAAACTGGTATGGTAGCACTGAGAAAATACCAAAAGCTGGGATGTACATTAAAGCCACAGACCATGGGAGCTTGTCAATATGGTGAAAGACATAAACCTACAGGTTCAAAAAGTTCAGTAAACCCCTGATAGGGTAAAATCAAAGAAAATCATTCCAAGAAACATAGTAAATGAATAAACACTTACAGGAAAGAAATGAATATCTTAAAAGCAGTCAGAAAACATGCTGTTTTTCTTATATAACATTCAAGTGACTTCTGATTTCTCAATCAAAATTGTGGAGACCAGAAACAAGCGACCGTATCTTGTGGTTATACTCCACTTCAAGTGATAGAACATTGTTTCTAAGTAAGCAGTTAAAACAAATACACATTGTAATGCTTATAAAATATTGCTAAAATCCAAACTTACTGAGTTATCATTTTAAAAAATCAATTACATTAGAACTAAAAATAATTCAAATAATGAAGGGAAGGGATAACAGAGAGGTAAAAAAGTACATGGAAAAACAGAAACAAATTATATAATGATATATATTAGATAGATTTTCAATTGTAGGGACAAATTATCATACACTCATAGCTTCATAGAGAAAAGGTTTAATTGTCTCATGATTACAGAGAATTAAGGGGCACGGAATACCAAATTTGTTTAGCTGACAGCAGTTGGGAGGCAGAGGAAGGAAGTGCAAGAGGAAGGGGAGAAGGGCCCGATGTGGATCCCAGGTCACATGCACAAGATCCATTCAGACACACTCAGAAGTGTTCTTTACAAACAGCTTCCATAGTTCCCAGGCCATCACACTGACAATTAACCTTCACCATTCCTTGATAGAATGTAAATATAAATATATTAATGCTTATCATAAATGGAAAATATCTAACTGTATCAAATAAAAGACAGATTTTTCAGAATGAGTTAAGCTGTAACTCCAATAAATATTGTTTATAAAAACCTCATCTTGAATATAATGATATTTGCAGAGCAAAATAAGAGGGTAAGGAAAGACACTGTACAAACACTAACCAAAAGAAATGGTAGCTGCAATGTGAGTGTCACAAAGCATTACCTTTGCTCTGTACCCCTGCCCCAAATTAACTAGGATCAAGAAGGACATTGCATGATGGGAACATGGCAAATTAGCTTGGAAATTATTGTCATCCTGACAATGTATCATCAAACAATAGTGTTTCAAAAGACAAAATAAAAATGTGAAGAATTAACAGAATTGAGAAATACACAAATCTAATCACACTGAACAAGTCAAAGTTATTTTCTTGGAACCAAAGAACAGATACAAAGTCAACAAGAATTTTCATGATGAACTGACTGGATCTAAATGGCATACAAAGAATGTTCCAAAACAAGATGATACAGATGGTTTTCTCTTTAAATATAGGTGTAGCATTCACAAAGATAGGCATGCCCTTGATAATTCATAAATCTTAAAAAAATAAATATGATGAAAATCATACAAAATACGTTCTGTGAACCTAATGAACTTTAACTAGAAATCAATAATGAAAGTATCTCAAACATTTGAAATTTAACCAAAATATTTCTGTAAAATCCACATGTCAAGAAAAAGCTCAAGAGAAATTTGTAAATATTTTAAACTTGAAAAAAAAGAAATTATATTTCAAAATGTGTGAGACAGCATTAAAACAGTACTTAGGAAAAGATTTATAGTAATTAAATGTGTCTGGGAAAATAATACATCAAATCAATTAAGATATCCTTTTTCTAAGGAAACTAGAAATAGTGTAAAATAGATCCAAAGAAGGTGGAACTTAAAAGTAATACATATGAAAGCAGAAATCATTATCATTGAAAACAGAAAACAGAGAAAAAAAATCAAGTAAATCAATAGTGAATTATTAAAAAAACAATGGAATTGATTTACCAATAGTACAGTGATAAAGCTAAAAGAGAAAATTTAAAACTAATGAAATTAAACACAGAAATGGAAGAATGGTATGATCATATTCCCTATTGATGTAAAAAATAAAAAAGAGTACTTATAAAGAAATACATGTATAGTTCAGCAAGTTAGATGAAATTATTATTTTCAAAACCAAAAGTTTCTAAAAACTCTTCTAGAATGAAATAGCCATAAATCCATAATTATTAAATTAATGAATAATTATTAAAATTTATTGAAAATATTCTCCAATACTAGATAAATCTATTGCTAAATTCTAAAGCACATTCAAATACATAAACTCATCTCCAGTTTTAGTCAAAGAGGAAGAAACAGTCATAAGATGAACACTAATGAACAATACAAGAAACAATGTCTTTCATGGAAATAGATTTAAAAACCATCAAAATATCAGCAAACTAAGTCCAGCAACATGTAATAGTATAACATGACCAAGGATAAATTATATTATGAATGAAAGGTAGACTTATATTGACTGGTAATCAATGGAAACTGTTTAAGAATCTAAAGAAAAGTATATTAATTAATTAATGCACAAATCAAAAGTACTTGCTGCATAAAACTTTGCAAATTAGGAAACAAATGAAAATTCCTCAGCTTGATAATGTCATCTGTAAGATAGCATCATCATATCTGACAATGAAAGATGTTCATACACTTAATAGAAAGGCTAAAATATACACTATATTAGACAAACACAAGTGCTGGTCAGGAAGTAGAGGACCTAGAACTCACATACATCACTTTGGAATTGCAAAATTCTTTCGCAACTTGACAAAACAGCTTGGCAATTTAGCATAAAGAGAAATATAATATTATATGGCCCAGAACCTTCACTCAGAGTTTTTCTTCCCCTAAAAATGTGAAAACTTACATTCCCACAAAAAACATATGTGACTGTTTATAGCAGCTCTATTCATATTGGTTCCAAACTGGAAATAACCTAAATGCTTCTCAGTGGATCAATGAAAAAAACATACAGTGATATACTATTCAGCAACACAGGAATGAATTAGTGAAACCACAATAATCAAGATGAATTTTAAAGGCATTATTGCCAGTTAAAGAATTCAGACTTAAATGGTTATATACTATATGATTACATTTATATAGTATTTCCAAAAAGCAAAAGTATAGTAATGGGGAACAGAGGTCTGGTCTTCAGGAGCCAAAGGTAAGGGTCGCAAAAAATAGTAGTTCTTTTATCGTTTACATTTTTTAAAAAAATAAGCTTTATTTTAAGGAGAAAAAAACCAAGCAAATAAAATGTGATAAAGTCAATCAAAACAAAACAGTGTGATACAGGATTTTTAGAATGAAATGATAGAAATCAACAATGGTTACCATAATGCCTCTTGTTGTGTTCTCATTAGCTGACCATACCATCAGACTTACAAGATAATAGTAAATTCAAAATGACTACCATAATATATCTTTTTATCTTTGAAACAGCTGACCATGCCATCAGAGATAATAAAATCAAACAAGACAAACAAGAATAAAACCAAACCAAACAAAGCAATAAAAATGATACAAGATTTTAAGACAAGATGACAGGGAATTAACAATGGTTGCCACCCTCATAAGGAGATCTCCCATAGATGCTATATTGCTTATTTTTAGCCTTTAAATAGATTTTAGCCTTTAAATAAAATATTTTTTGAATGCAAGAACTTTATTGAAAGTGCAATGGAACTTGTTGAAAGCTTAAAAGACAGGGGAAGAACAAACACCTCCCCTCAGGCACAGAACCAGGTGCAGGGTTGACTCCTTCTGGATGTTGTAGTCAGAGAGGGTGCGCCCGTCTTCCAGCTGCTTGCCAGCAAAGATCAGCCTCTGCTGGTAAGGGGGGATGCCCTCCTTGTCTTGGATCTTGGCCTTGACATTTTCGATGGTGTCACTGGGCTCCACTTCGAGGCTGATGGTCTTGCCAGTGAGGGTCTTCACGAAGATCTGCATCCCACCTCTCAGACGAAGCACCAGGTGCAGGGTGGACTCCTTCTGGATGTTGTAGTCAGAGAGGGTACGTCCATCTTCCAGCTGCTTGCCAGCGAAGATCAGCCTCTGCTGGTACTGGCTTTAGGCCTGTATTCAGAAAAGCATTAAACACTATAAGCATTAAGTGCTGAATACTGGCTTTAGGCCTGTATTCAGAAAAGCACTAAACACTGTAAGCATTAAGTTGTAGTTTACTTCAATTGTTATCATCTCAGCCTGTGTTTGACCTAATCAGCTGTTCAGTTATGGTGTGTGGGGGGTGGATCTTGGCTCTTCTTGTCTCCCAGCCTATGCATTGGAAAGGGCTGGAGTCTTGTTCTTTTCCCCATGGCCCATGAATGGTACCAACTCACAAGAAGGGGCTGGTTTCATGTTCTCCTCCCCATGACCCAGGAATGTTGCCAACTCATAGGAAGGGCCTGTCATCTGGCTCTCCTTCTCCATGAACCATACATGGCACTGACTCACAGGAAGGGGCTCACATCTGATTCTCTTCCTTGTGGCCTGCACATGGTGCCAACTTACAGGAAAGGGCTGGTATCTGGTTCTCTTTCTCCTGGTCTGCATATGGTGCCAACTCAGAGGAAGGTGCTGGTGTCTGGTTCTCCTCCCTGCAGCCTGCACATGGTACCAATTCACAGGAAGGGGATGGTTTCTTATTCTCTTCCCAATGGCCCATGCATGGCCTTATTTTGTTTTTAAGAGATGCTATTATTCTGTGTCACGATTATGATAGTGTTTACACTATTTTATCCATGTGTTAATTTCTAGAAATGTACATCAAACAAATGGTCAATTTCCTTTTAATTTAAAAAATAAACTAAGAAAGCAAAAATAAGCATAAAAAGTTACTGAAGTTATCAAGGTGCTGATAGGTGAATATTCAAAGTGAAAAATTTCACACAATATTAACTGGAACAGTAAAGAGGAAATGAGGATTTGACCAAATCATTAAAAATAGGTATAAAACCTCATTTAAATGAAGTTGAGTAATAATGTTCGAAGCTTGGTTGAGGTAAATTGGGATAAGTACAACACAGTACTATTTTTTAAAAATGACATAGTACATTATGCCACTCATGTTGCATTAGGATAGTGGACAGACCGGTCCAAAAAAGTCTAAGATTTGCCAGAGAAGCTAAACAATGGTGACTTTGTAAATGAAGCAAATTTTGGTGTGTTATTATCCCCTAAATCTAAAGCCTTTATCAATGGAACCACTGTAAAATCTTAGATTCTGTAGTCACGTTTATATTTTGTATGATAAGCCATAAGCCTATTGCTGAATCTTAGGAAAGTTGTCCATATATATTTAAACATGATTATATTCCTAATTCTTTCCTATGGTACAACTGATGAAGATTTAGATTATTTATATCTTGTTTTTCTCTGTTCTCTTCTAATATGATTACATACACAATTCCGTTTCTCCTCATTTTTATACTTTGGAAGAACACCTTAAACCTTTCTACCTTATTTCATTGTTAATCTGCAGTTCCTCTTACTTTTTGTAAAACTTTAGTATTCTATCCTTTTCATTTCCTGTTTTTCAACTTACCCTATCTCCTATATGTGTCAACTACATCCTGTTTAAGAATTACTTAGTGTGGACTTTTGGATTCATATTTTGTCTTATGAGTTATAATTCATGAGCTATTATTATCTTGACGTTTACATTTAGCCAGTTGGAGTCCTTTGAGCTGTGTCTTTTTGATATTTTTTCATCATTCTTTGAGGACTTCCTATTCTTTACACCAGCAAATGCATCAGGCTCATCTAGTTCTAATTCTGGTTACTACATTTTGAATGTGAGCCAGTAAAACCATGTGTTAGAAGTGTAATCTCCAACATAACAGTGTTGGAAGGTGGGACTTAATGAGAGATGAGAAGGCCGTGAAGGGGCCAACACCCTTTCCCTAACAGAGTGTCTGTTACAAAAGGGTCTGTTCTCTTTCTTACTATACTAGACTAAGTATAATGTCTAGGAAGAAGGATTGGAGGGAGCAGGGAAGGAGGGAATGGAAGGACACAAAAAAATAAAACTTAAGATATGTTATGTATGTGTACAAACTCTGCAAAATAAATGTAATTATTATGCTCCGCAAACATATACTACTAAAAAATTTAAACAAGAAAATTTAATTAGATGACTTGAAGGCAAAACAATTATCTTTCCTCTTTAGGATCATGCTTGTATTTTATATAATGGAAAAGAAAAATTCTTATGCAGCCCCAATCAGATTTCTGTGGGTTATCATTCCTTATTTATATGAATTTGACAAACATAGCATTGTTTTGAGGATTGTAAAATTCATTAGAATGCTAAAGATTCTGAAAAATTCTTGCAATAGAGAAACACATTAAATGATGCATAACAGTGTATCCCAGCGTTTTAGTAAAACAATTGCAACTATATATATAATCATTAACACATTTTTAAAATATATAATATTCACACAACTAAATTCCATTCTTCAAGACACATACTTGAATAGGCTTGGTGTAATGAAATACACCAAGGTTTCTAGGCATGATCCCAGCATAAAATAATTGTTAGGCTTTTTTGTTACTGTTTCCTCAGCTATTAATTGGGATCTAGTCTTTAAGTCCCATTCAAAGTCCCTTTTACTTTTTTTTCCCTAATTCTCCATCTTCCCATATATTACAGAGTTGTTCTCCAGATTTTTTTGGGTTCTTTGCCACTTCTTTTGTGTGTTTTTGCTACTAAAAAATTTCCTTAGGTTTTTCCACTAAATTTACAAACATTTCTATTTTAGCTTGCTTAAAGTGTCCTGAGTTTTTGCAAGTACATAAATACACTAGTTAGATAAAATAAAACAGTTGGCAGAGATGTTTTATTTAAAAAGAGAAAATAGGTAAACAAAATGCAAGAAGAGATGTAATTACATGACCCTTGTCCTCTTACTGCCTGTGGCAGAGGAAAGTAGTCATTCGTTGCTTTTTATTTTCCATGAAGGTATCAGGCCTTTGCCTCAAAGGTGTTACATCAGAATAACATGACATCCTCCTTTGACTTTGATCTGACCTCTGTGTCCTACTCATCTTTTAGTCCCAGTCAGCTAAATATGCTGCCAGATATTGTTCTCTTTTAGGAAATTCTTCCTGGAATCCTGTGGTAAACTTTCCAAGGAAAAGGCAAATAGAGTCAAATGTCCTTGTGGACTGCTGAATGCAACAAACATATTAGTATCACTTTTGATTTTCCAGAAAATTATCAGTTATTTATGTAGGTATATTATGCTGTCTTGATTTAAATTGTTCTTATTCACAATGAACTATTTCTGAGTTGGGATAAATAATTTTAACCAGGATCCTTTAAAAGAAAAAGAAGAATTATTTTCTTATCCTAAAAGAACTAATTCTAATGTGCTTTAAATTCTATTTCTATAAGTGAGTGATAAAAGTAATTAATGATAATAAGTGATTTGATCATTTATCACATGATGTTGATAAGCAATAGGTCAGAATATGAGAGAATAAGTTAACTGTCAGTGAGTAGCAATATTTTTGCACTATGGTTACATTGTTAAGCAAACTAAAATAAGCAAATCTTCATGCCAGGGTCTCAGTTAATGTCATTTTGCTTGGCTGAGAAAATCTGAAACATCTCTGAACAGACATATTTTAAGAGAGCATTAGGACATGCATATTTTTAGGATGCTAATAGACTCTCACCCCCTTTGGTTTTTGCTGCCAGAAATTATGATTCATAGTTCTTGATAGCATAGAACAGAAAACATTGTAAAGGGGAAGAAATTCTAACAGATTGCTTAGGAAAGATTTCTGAGTGTCAGTTAATCAAACATTTCTCTTTCATTCCTGTAGGAAAATGAACACTTGTGCTTTGAAAAATGGAGCTAGAGAAATTTCCACTTTTGCCTTCTAATACACCATAATTATTGGTAAATTTTCATGTGTGTGAAAAAAATTGGATGGTGAAAGAATACATAGCATTATAATTATTTATAATAACAAAACTGACAGAGCTAAAAGTTGACTATAAGATTTCCAAGGAACAATATAAGTCATTTATTTTTATTTATTTATTTGTTTATTTGGTACCAAAGATCGAACTCATGACCTTGTGCTTACCAGGTAAGCTCTTGGGCTGCTGAACTAAATCCCCATCCAATATGCCATTTATTATTATGGTTGTTTTGAAGATTCTGGAGAGCATATTAATATTACTATATCATATTACCTTTACTAGTTTGTTCATGTTCCATAAAATGTTAAATAATTAGAGAAGCACATTTAGTATATTTTTTAAAAACAATATAAAATTTCAAAATTCATGGCAGTATTTTGAATTAATTGTATTATTCTATAAAGCTTGGACATAATTTAGATTTAGGTTTTCAGACAGAATTTTTTGATATCATTATGACTAGTGGTCAAAGTATTCTACAGTGAATAACAAGTTTGGTAGAAATCCCATCATATGTGGTGGTGATTATGACAGTACATGCTTGCATATTACTGGTTTATTATTAAGGTTGATTTCACTTCTTTGTGATTTGGTTTTGTCTTATATTCTATTGTCTAAGCTTGAATTACCAACTTACTTCCACAGATTTCTACTCCTCTTTTTTTCTTAAAGAATATTTTGGTATATACAGAGATATGAAGCAAACTCTGTTAGCACTGAGCATCATATAGTGTGGTTGTTACTTAGCTTTTAACTGGAATTCACATGAAAATAATAGGTTTGTAGGAATTTTCAGGTATGAGAAAATATTTAACTACAAAGAAATCTCCTGCGATCCAAATGATCAGTCAGTATTTTTTAAAGATGCAAGGGAAGGGTAGTGCACACTGAAGTATGCAGAGCATTTGACCTTTAATTAAAATTTTAGAGGTAAAACTCATTCACATGAATTAATAGCAAAATTTCTAGCAGGTTGCATAAATGGTGACAAAATTTATATCTTTGTATTCAAGAAGAGTATAAAGTTACTTGGTGAAGATCACTACATATGTTAAATCCTTTCAACATGTGCTATAAATATTAAAGATCTGTGGCTATTAAATTATGTGAGAGCAAATGACTCATGAGTAATTACAAATACCTGTTCTGCTTCTACTTAGCACTTATTTTCAGAAAGGTAGTATGGAAATGAAATGCAAACATAACATAAAAGAGTTTAACTTCCTGTTAAATGATGCTTTATCATATAATAAAATATTCCAGTGTAATTCAGTGCAGGACTAAACCAACATCTGAAGACAATGAGAATTTCTGAAGCCAGGAGCCTCAGGAGTGCTCTGCAGCTCAGCACTCTGCATTCTGTTTACATGTCATTTAAAAATTTTTCCGCAAATTATTCCCGTGGAATAATAAAAGACTTTAGATTCAAATGAACTTCACACCAATCATAAAAGTCAAAAGAAGCAAGTCAATGCCATAACATTGCGTAGATTTGTACAAAAGCAACCTACAACTAACAAAATAAAATAAACTAACAAAATAAAATAAAATAAAATAAAATAAAATAAAATAAAATAAAATAAAATTTAGCATGTTTAGAATTTTCATTGTCAATCAATTAGATTCCTGGAAATACCTGTCTTTTCAAGAGAGTCTCTATATTCTTTTGGGTTTGTTTATTGATCTTTTTGCTTGTTTGTTTTTTCGACTGATGTTAATGAGTGTTTTCCTCTAACATAGGAAGATTCGCTGTCTAGATTTTTTGGTCACTTCCTTACTCAGAAATAATAGTCACAGAAAGTTGAAAACCAGAGATTGTACTTGTTAAGAGCCCTAAGTTGTTTTCTGAGGATTTGTATTGCATCTTGTGAGTGAAGAAACACTCCTTGAAAGTGTCAGTGGCCTAGAGAAGGGCTAAAAGACCTCATATTCCAAGGACCCATTTTATGGTTTGCGTTTCTGTGGCCCCACCCCAAACCTCATGCACTCATGGAGGCGACTAAATCTAGAGTTTGGATTGGTCGTTATTTAGCTCTCGGATTGGGGGTATGAGTGCTGTACCCATCTAGGGGTGGTGCCAGCATATGGTATATTGGCAGGAAGAAGGTATGTGTCTCTCGCCAGTTCTTGCTTTGCTGTGTGCCGCCGGCCTTGGCAGCCCACCATGCCACCCTGCCTTGGAGCCAGCTAAGGATGGGCTGAAACCTCCAAGAACTGTAAGAAAAAAAGCTTTTTTTCCTTCGTTTTGGGTGTCAGGTGTTTTGTCCCAGCAAGGATAGAAACGTAACGAAGACAACACAGATAAAGTTAACGTATACTTTTCATAAACAAAACCCACACTAATAACTAATTTCCAGAACAGTTCCTTTTCATTGTCATGATTAGTTTCTGGTGAGGTATAAACCAGTATCAAAGAACTACACACAGTGTGTGAAGGTACAGACTTGTAGTTCTTTAAATCTTAGTTTTTTTCCAGGACTTTTTACAGGAAGTTGTGTGCGCAGTATTAAAAACTCGCTGAAGAGCAGGAGAGCGGTTACCTTATTTCAGTGTGACGAGGATCTGGCCTCTATTGAAATGGGCCAAAATGAAAAGACAGTAAGCCATGAGGACCCTTTCCTTCTGCTTCTTTCTCTGCCTTGGGCTAGGGAAGCTTGGCCGCTTTCAAAATCTTCCCTTTCAGTGGGGTCTACTGGTGCTTTTCTGGACTCCCAGCACACTGGGTAACTGAGAGATCCAGCCAGGACCTTATCTCACAATGAAATATTAAGAATGACTGGGGTGTAGTTCAGTGAAAAGGTGATGTTTTTGACTTGTTTGCTCATGGATTACCACTGCATTTGGTTCAATCCGGCGGGAGACCTGGCTGATGTCCCTTCAAACCCTGCATGGCTCAGGGCTGAAATCTGGGGTCATCCCAGCCATTGCTTTCTTTCTAACCTTTATGGCTCAGTAATAACTCCTGTCAATTTCATCCTCAAAAGAGCTTTAGAATCCATCTGTTTCTGTCCTTCATCACTGCCATTGCCTTATGCTAATCTATCATCATCTTTTTTTTCTTGTGGAATTTATCTCCGCTGTGATAAATTCCTAATTGGTCTTCCTATTTATTGTCTGCTCATAAATCCATTCCCTACAGAGCAACTAGAGCAGTTAAATCATGTTATTCTCCTACTTAGACTCTTTCGGTATTTTCTCTTCACACAGAGAATGAAATCTCGGTCCTTTGCTGTGATCCGTAAGGCCCTTCAGACACATTTGGTCATTCTTTCAGTCAAGGATGCTTCGGCCATCCTGGCTGTCTGTCAGTTCCCTTACAGCAATCCTCAATTTCTTGACTAGAGTAAGTTTTTCCCTGCTTTCAAAGCTTCTTACCTCTGTCCTACCTAGACATTTTTATCACCTGGTCTTTCTGTGAATTCCTACAGGGTTCAGAGTAACTCATATTTTTCTAGGTTTTTCTTCACCACTCAATCTAAAGTACATTATTCTTTGTCTTATTTGTTGTCTTACACCATGTTTTTCTACTGCATAGCACCTGTTGACATCTTTTTTGTAGATACTTGTTCACTTTTAGCTTGAAGGAAGCTCATTTTAAACTGTAGATCATGTCCAATTGTCTAACAAGTTAAAATACATATATACTTCAGGTGTATTTAACTTATATACCGTTATAGCTAATACATACATATCTAATTCTTCCCATGTTGTGTACTAATGAAATTTTTAAGAGAAAATAGAGCAGGAAAAATGTTTAAAACAGGTTCTGTTTTTTTTTTTTTCCTTTTTATCATCCAGGTGTTTTGCCTTAGCTACTTCCAGGGCTTGTACCATCCCAGCTCAGAATAAAAGTCTATTGAAAGCCATTAGGAGCACTAGCACAAACATTCCTGAATCAAAGCCTGCAGTGGTCAAAAGAGAAAGAATGGGGGGGGATGAATCTGCTTTTTGGATTATTTGATCCTTTCGGCATCTTTTCTTTTTTGTTGTTTGTTGTTCTTATTTTTGAGACTAGGTCTCATTGTGTAGTTGAAAGGCAGGAGTTGAATTTACTACATAGTTCAGGCTGTCCTGAATTTGGGGTGATTCTCCTACCTCAGCATCCCAGGTGCTGAGGTTACAGGTGTATACCAAACCCAGCTAGAATGAGTGTTTCCAATACAGGGATTTCTATTGCATGTCTATTTTGCTGGACATTTATGTTCTTGTTTGTGCATGCAAAAACTTATCCATTATGGAAGTGTTAGGGATAAATGCCATCTGCTAGTACTTTCTGCAATATTTCTGTTGCCTACCATACATATCAGTGCTTCAGAAAGAAAAGTTGTACCATTCTTTTTGACTTTGGATGTGAAGAAAAACATGTTTCTTGAATGTTTTCTTTGATAATTATGAGTGGTTCTATGAGTAACTCCTATATTCTTGTAAGAAATTCTACCACACTGTATATAACATTTTTCTTGCCTAAACATGAACATTAGAATAGGAGTTTCCACATAACTGTCTGGCCTATACTATTGGCATCCCTTCTCCTCTCCTTTTGTTTTCCTCTTTTTTTTAAGGATTTAGGAGTCCGTTCCAAATTACACATGAAATTCCAAGTTTTACACTGTCCAGAGGCACGTTTTCATTCATACCTGTGATGAGGCTAATGATGAGGAATCATTTTTGTCATTGTTTTTAAAAGTTATCAATCTTCTTTGTAATCCTGTTCTAGGGACTGTGGAAGGTCTGCGTATTAAAATGTAATGCTGGTCCAAGAAAAACAAAATACATCACTTACTTCCAGGCATTTCAGAAGGAAAGAGCTTAACTTTACTTCTAGTGAAAGTTCCCTTGCTTTGTAAAGTTACACTAATATCTTATATCTGCTAAAGTCAAAATGAAGAAAAAAATGTTCATGATTAACAATATCTTCCCCCCAGAGATTTTAACAACACAGTCTGGTGACTTGAACACAACCAATCTAGTGCTCAGCCTCCCGTGTTCAGCAGGCTGATTTCAGTTGCACACCACATGTGAATTCATTGTGCGGGAAAGCTGATTTGGTGTCAGTGTGCCATCTTGTTAACTTAGACCGGAAAATACAATCCATTGCCTGATAAACATTTTCGCTCATGTTGGGCAGCCCTATATAGCCATCTGACTTATTAACAGAAGTGAGTTTGGCAAGTATAGAAGGAGTAAAATATAAACTTTGCATTCATTAAATTGATGTATCCATGTCTATCAAGCACTGACAGTTCAAAATTTTTAGCTAAGTATATACCTCCCATACACACAGCTGGAAATCTCTACCTATATATTCTTCTGTATATGCCATGGTTGATCAACTCACTTTTGAGCGAACACATGTTTTTCCTTCATTTCTGTTCACATAGTCAGTTCAAGAACAAAGTTTGCAGAAGTTGAAACCATTTCCTTTTTAAGGTGGCTATGTATTATTATTATTATTATGTATGATTATATTAAATTAAAATTCTGAATTTCAAATAGTAAAACATCTTCTTAAGCCTAGGGTGTGAATCACCCCTAAATAACCCTATGTAGGCTAATGGGTTAGTAACTATGTTGTCATCAGAAACTGATTGAGTCTGTGCGTTGATTTTGGAATGCACCACCTCTAAGATAATTTGCCTCATGAAAGATAAATTTGTGTTTTTTCATCAAGTACCCAGTCCTGGTTTTCTTGCTCTAGCCATACAAACAGACTAGGCTAGTGGTTTTTTTTTTTTTTTTTAATTTTATTACAAACTTATAAACTGGGCCAGTTTTTTCCAGAAAAAGTAATTTACTACAAAACCTTTGGTTTGAATTTTGAGTGAGAAATTTCAGACTGTATAACTTAGTATTTATTTATAATTTTATGCTTCAGCTAATTAACTTGCATTAATTTTAAATGTCATGCAGCTCTTGTCACGCGTTTGTCTTCTTGTCAATATTACCCAAAGCTTAACTCTATTTTAAAAGACAACAATATTATGTCTTTAACATTGAGAGAGAGGGGAAAATTATGTGCAAGATCATATTCCATTTTGAGCCACTTGGAGGTTTTTTATCTTTGTAAACAACCTCAAAGAATTTAAAGTCCAGATATTATCATGGAGATATGAGATCAGGAATCAGGGGAAATTCGCTTGTCTGTTTGCCTACAGAAGAGTGCAATTATGGGTATGAGATCACTATGCATGAAGAGGGGAAAAATATCAATTAAAAAGAAATATTTATTAAGAGCACAAATAAAAATGATTTTGCTTTTTATCTGGAGAGTAAAGCACTGTTAAGAAAAAATTTCTCAAAAGGTAGAGCTCAAATCCAGAGTATCCTGATCTGCAGGGCATTCTCAGTGTTTTAAATTGAGTTCGATGACTGTCTCCCAGACAGAATAAAGTACTTCCATTAAGATAAATAGTCACAGTGTTATCATTAAAACTGAAAACAAGATCATCAGGTAGTTTCGAAGGCACATTGCCCCAGTTTTGGACATGTACCTTTATTATATACTACTAAATTTCTCTCCAGCATGCTGGCTTTGAGATTTATAATTTGGGAATGCAGAATATGAACAAGAAATTTTTATCTATACTGTCCTGAATGTCATATAACAAATACTCTTGAAAGATAAGGGAATCTTATCTTTAGCTAAAAATACAGCATTACATACAATATAGAGTAAGCAAGCCTTTGAAGACTGGAAAGCCGCAGCTTCTTTTTCTGATTGACAATGATACTGCCTAAGCTTTTTATCTAAGACAAACAAACAAATAAACAAACAGATAGAAATGTGGTTTCATGAATTTGTGATCTTTGAGCAATGTGTTCCTTCTGTTGTCAATGCTTTTGCAAGCTTGGGTAGAATGGTGAGTACTGGCCTGAGTGGAGAAGTACTGTGCTCTGCTTTACTTTGTCATGAAAGTAGTGGGAGATTTTAAAATGGACTAGCAGGAAGCCCTGCCCAGGTAGCTTGGACACTGTAAGAGGGTGTCCTGGCATTCAGAGACTCAAGAGATCAGAGATTTAATGAACCTCTTCAGAGGAGCTGGTCCAAATACTGGTCAATGGGAATTAGGCTTATCTTTGGTATATTCATTGAACTGTAGTGAAATGAATTACTTGAGGAAATATAAAATTTTTATTGTGTATTATTTTTATAGAATTATCTTTGCTTGAGAGATTCTGTGTTCCATACTTTTAGTATTTATATGGTGCAATGATAATAACAAATGTAGTTTTATTGTCCCTACTTAATGTCCTTAATTGACAAGATTAAAAACTATTTTACTTTTTAACATTTTGGGGGATACTTTATTGATTTGCAAAATTCCAAAATCTAGGGAGGCCAGGATTAATATAATGATAGTTTGCTGTTTGACAGGTTCCCAGTTCATTATTTTTCTTAGATTTTACTGTGAGATTTTGGTCAATAAAATTGGTATCTCTAGTCTGATTCTATCTGACATTAGAAACCAGATACAGTGAGTTTTAAATTTATTTTCCATCACCCAAAGTTTAAAAATTGTTTTTTGTAAAATTTGGCCAATATGGTTATGGCCTAAATATTGTTAACAGAGGGCCACTGTCAGACTGTGAAGTGTCTCATAGACAAATATTACATTTCATACTGGCACGGTTTGTTTGTTTGTACATTATTTATGCTTAACTCTGACAAGTGATAGAAACAAAGTAGATTCTGTGCCTTTAAAAAACATGTTGCCCAGTTAACAAGAACGTTTTTGGTAGCTCACATGCCAGAGCCAATCTCAGTTTCCACACCCTGTAAGCGGACCTCTCAAGCCTAAGCACTTCCTTATCTCCCGGACCGTCCTGCTCATGCTAAACCCAGCTCGTGTTTTTACTGGAAAAATTCATAGGCATAAAACTGTTGAGTACTTAGATGAAAGAGACTTTGGAGTTCTTAATCAACATTATCCAAACTTACGTGTATTTCAATTTATAACTTATCTAAATTCTGTACACTAGACCCCAGATATGGAATAGAAGAGAAAAAACAGGATGTGGGTGGAAAGGAGTAGCTTGAATCAAAATTTTTGCATCATTATTCTGGTCCAAGCTCAATCTGCTCGCCAAGACCTCACTATTTTTCTAGGAGGTTCATTTTGCTATTAAGCATTCAAAATGTCTTGTATGTTTTATTCATGTGTAGATATGATAAAAACACAAAATGTACACTTCATCTTTAAAAGGCTTTAAAATAACTATATAAAATTCTTAATAGTGACATTACATTAGCAAAAACAAAAAAATGCTTAGGATAATTTCCTTTTGCTGGGGGATGATAGACATTACTATAATAACAATAATTATATATCTAAATATATATTTATTACATACAAACACGGCTGCACATTAATATCAACGAGGGAGTTTTAAACTATCCTGATGCCTCAGCCACCCCAGAGATTCTAGTTTAATTGGTCTGGTGTGGACTTAGACTTGATAGTTTTTAAAGTTCCCCAGATGGTTCTAATAGCTCTAGAGAAATGAGTGTTTTGTCCTGAAGCAGGTGTTTTGAAAAACGTGATGGCTAGATACACAGAAGGTTTTCTTATGTTGCGTTTGTCCTTATGAACGTATTTCCAAACATTGAATTCAAAGTCTGTTTGTTTTTAGAATCCTGGTTTTTGATGAAAGAAAAATCAGAAGGAAGATAACCTAATGGAAATCTTGGTATTTAATTTCTTCCATGTCTTTAAAATTTTATGCCCATATATGGTCCTTTTATTTACTTCCTTTCCTCTTTTTAGGGCTTATTTCTAACTCCTACCACTGTTAACCTTCCTCCAGGAATAAGCTTGTGTCTGGACCATTCTGAGTGGGCTTTAGCATCCTTGCATATGTTCAACGCTTAAAAACCTGATGGTGTAAAAGACCAGAAAATGTAGGAGAACTGCCAGGCAAGAGCATGTGGTGAGTGGGGGAAACTTTTCCCTAGAGGACTAGAGGTCTCTTGGGGTCAGTTGCGTGTGTGTCTGTGTATACATCCATGTTTTATGTAGATGATATGTATATGTACCAAATGTGCTTTGCTGTGTTCCAGGGGTGTGAGAAAGGACTGTGTGATGATGTCCTTCTCTGTCATTGCACCCCATGTTGCTCAGAGGCAGGGATCTCAGTTTATTATTTTGTGTTCTCATCCTCCAAGAATGGCTGGCATACTGGTGCGCAGTACTTGGTAAAACGCGTGTGTGTTTGGCTTAGTTACTTTTCTTGTTGAAATACAATGCCTGACAACATCAATTTGAAAGAAGAAGGGTCTATTTTGACTGACAGGTTGTGGAGATGTCAGTCCATAGTCAGCCAGTCTGAGGCAGTGCGGTGTGGCAGAGGGGCCTGGCAAAGAACTGCTTATGGTGTGGCAGCAGAAAGGAGAGAGCAATCAAGGGAGGAGTAGGGCAGAGATAGGCCCAGTCCACTCCTGCAGTGATCTACCTCTTCCAACCAGCCCCCACCTCCTAATACAAGTCACCGCTGAACTCTCGTAATACAATCACCTTCCCAAACCCCACCTGTGAGATCATGAGGCTTTAGGGAGGCATTTATATGTACACCACAAGAATATCAAAAAGAGAGAAGGAAAGGATAAGAGAAAGGAGCCAAAGTGCATTTCAGTGGTGTTCAATGAGACAAAATACAGCAGTGATGTCTTAGATGTTTCTAGTTGAGTTGGAACTATCTGATCAGGCGAGGAGTAGGCTTGGCGCACTTGGAGAATGAGAAAGGAGGCTTTTCAGCAGAGCCAAGCTGACCTGAGATGGGACACATGAAACTTGTCTCCAAGTGACCCATGGCCTGAGGTTACACAACGGAGACTCAGCCATAGTAGGGACGACAAACAGTGTTAGGTAATGGGTACAGAGTAGAAATTCACATTGAAAACAACTTCACAGGTTGCAGAAATGTGCTTTAAGTGTCTACTGTCTGTAGGTGTTTTCTTCCTAAGATTGTTTAGAAACTAAGGTGAGACATTTGTCTCTTAAATGGCTCAGATAACATTTAGAGGGTTCTTGGGTTCCTGCCTGTAGGAATTAACAAATTTTCCAGAGTGCTTTGTGGGGAAAAAAAGGAAAAAGAAAATCACCATGCTTTAATTCCTTTTTCTCCTTGGTTGTGTTTTCTTGTTTGGTTTTTCTGCTTCCATTACTCCCTTACAGTTCTACATATAGCACAAAACCTTAACCAGATATATAATATTTCTCAATAGCAGGGAAAGTGATTTGGTTGTAGAATTGTAAAGTTCTTTGTACTTTTTTTATAGTCTTACATTTATCTTATCTTTTTTTGTTTTATAATCTGACTTATTTTTCTTTTGAAGAGGATTTAGTATGTGTGTGTGTGTGTGCATGTGTATATGCACATATATATGTGATTTTTATCCCAGCATATTGTCATATGTTCTTTCTGTAAAAGAGACTATGATTCTTTCTCCCCAGCAAGGTCATCTGTATTTTACATAATATTGGGAAACAGTTCTTCTCCAGCATCAAATTCTAATGGCCTCATGCTGGTCATCTTCTGTCTGCCCTCCAGTCTGCTCTCCCAGAGTGGTTGATTACCAGGGCTGCCCTCTGTCTGTCACGGGGAGAGGAGGGTGGCATCAGGACTGGTTCCCTCAGATCACTGCCCCGTTAGGAGTTGTGGGTGGCTGAGGGGAAAGTTTCATTTCCTGTCAGGTGAGCGATCTTTTGTGACCTCACCTTCTGGGCTCAGGGCTTTGTGCCCACCATCCCTGTGGATTTTTCCTTCCCACATCTTTTTGCTGCCCAGTCCGCAAGTGTGCGACTGCCTGAATTGTGACCCTGTAGCACTTCAGGGTATTCATCCCCACTCTACAGTAAATGGTCAATGCACGGGTGACTGAATACCGTCTCATCTCTGGCATGTTTGGGAGAAATCCATTTCTTGCTGGCAGTAGCTTACTCTTTCTTTTTCTCCATGGAGGATGTGATGTTATAATATTGTTTTCTCTTCAACTTTTCCCAATCTAGGGTGCTATGATTTAATATCAGCACATTTTCAGGGGATATCAAGGAAAATATACTTTCTTAAACTGAGTACCCTGGTGTGGGCTTCATGGTATTTTAGCAAAGCAGATTGAGATTAGAGGGTCCTAGTTTTATCTTGAGAGCAGATGTAGGTAAACTGTTAGGGTTCTATAGATTTTCTATGACTATAAAATATATGACTATAAAATGTTATGTGGAATTCAGGGGGGAAACATCTATTTGTCACAACACAGAAAGTAATTTTTTTTTATCATTTACTAAACATTGGATCCAAGTAACGGTTTTTTTTCTTCCCTTTCAAATTTAGATTTTCTCATTTACATTTGTCTATTGTTTTGAGTAAGTTGCACGCTGGCATATCACTCTAGTAAAAAATAAATTCTCAGTCTTTCCTTTCTGAGCAGCATTAATCTTACTTTTTTCCATCTTTTTTAAAACATACTTCTTAAAAATGAATATTTTCAAATTCCGAGACAAATGCTCAGTTGGAAATCAAATGTTTTGCTTTACCTTTATATCTTCATTTTGGCTGAAAACCTAAAGTTACCTGTATGGAAAACAGGAATAGATGCTACATTTTAAATATATTGTGAGAGATATGTAACACATCAACAGATGAAAAAAAGTAGCGGCTATTTTATAAACTTCCAATCATCAAATATGTGACAGGCTTGAGTTAATCAATTTAAGGGTTACCAGTCCACTGATGAAGCCATTTGAAGAAACTGTGCTGTTTGATGTTACAGAAGCCAAAAGCAGAATAAATGTGTCATCTGTTTTTCATTTTAATTCAGTATTTCAGAAGTATTTACTGTGTATTAAAAAATCTTTTTACCCTTTCAAATCTTCTAGACAAGCTGGGAAAATTCAGGAGAGTTTAACATGTATCTATAAAAGCACATTTTTAGCTATGTTAGCTTGTTCGTAATAATAACACTAATTATGAACTTTTTAATTTGAATTAAAACTGTCATTTTACTATTTAAGTAGCTGCTGAGTTTTAAACATGATCTGCCAAAAACATAAAAATAAAAACATTTAGTTCAGAACAAAAATTAGTTAATTTTAGGTTTTAAAAATTATACAGTATAATCTTAAAAGTATTTCTAGGTTGAGACAAAAACATCTAGAAGTATCTTGCCTTCAAAAAATATAAAAAATCTTAAAACGTTAATCTTTGCTCTAAGAAACTGGGTTATTTTACATTGTTGTCTGTAGGAAATGTTACCAGACTAAGAGATTCTTCAACTTAATTCTCCTGCAACCCCTAAACTTCCCCTGCAATTAACACCCTATTACTGTTTTTCTTTTCTTACTTTTTAAAACCTCCTTTTGCCCACAGAGTTGCTTTAAAAAAAAGACCTCTCTTTTCTCCCCAGATACTCCTCTCTCTTCGTAATTCTTTGCCCTCTCACCCCTGGCCACTCCCTCCTGCCTGGATCCATCCCACCCTACTTCTTGACGATGCTAATACTCTCTTCCCAGTTTGGCTACTAAATCTTACACTCTGCCATACACAGGCTATCTGTGATGCTTTTAGCAATTCCTAAGACATCTCTGAAAACACTCAGGATGCCACTGTTCCCCAGTTTTCTGAATCCTAGCCAGAAGCTGGAAGGGAGGGGAATATGAATGCCTTACGTTACAGTTATTGTCCTCCACTGGTTTTCATAAAAAAAGCAAGAGAATTAAATGTGAAATGTAATAACATTCAGGTTTGCCAGTGTTTGTTTCTAGGAGTGAGTGTTTTAACCCAGCCCCATTCAGTCAGTAGGATTGGAAAGTGCAGAGGGAGAACAAGAAGGGTGTTGAAAGTTTCTGAGCAGAATACTGTAATTTCTAGAAAAGAAATAGTTCTGCAAACAGGAGACATGATTATGCAGGCTTAATTAACAGTTCAAAGTATTGCAGAGGACTTATCATGGTAGGATGCATGTTTCTTGTTCTTTAATGAGTAAATGACCCATTTGACTGCACAAGCACATATCAGAAGCACATGGAGATGAAGAAGCTGGTGGTGGTAGATCTGATCAAAGTTTTTCAAAACTGACTCCAAGTATTTGATGAAGAAGATTAACATGGAGACAATTTACCAAATAAATACAGCATAAAGGGCCGAGAGACCTTCTAAGGGACTTCAAGGCTCCAGCTTGCCCACATAAAGAATATCATTAAACAGAAAGAAAACAAAAACCAGCATGAATATCTAGTGTGCTTAGTCTGTAGTGTAACTGATCTGCCAGTTGATGATTTTTTCTTCTATTTTAAAATATATACTCTAGAAGATGCTTTTGGTTTGTCAATGCAAAACAAAGCAATGCATTTGACCTGCGTTCTCTGTAACTCTCTTAAGTGTTCTAAAAGATTTCTGGACCAGAATTGGTTAATTAGTGCTTTGTGTTGCACTGTGTTACATATGACCTAACCAGAGATAAAAAGGTTTAAAGGTCTCTTGTAACTCTGCGATGCCATTTGTAACACAAAAATAACCCCCTTTCATTACTGGCATGCCACTGTAGCACGCAGGTTATTTTTTCCCTTCACTGCAATAAGGGCAGCTTTCGCATCAGAAGAATTCTTGGCAAATTAATGCGCTACCTCTTGGGCTAATTAAATTAGAAAGGATCAAAAATACAGAGCGGCTTTTGTGGTGGACACAATGTTGTGCTTCATGCATCTTGCTCAGAGAGGAATTTCTGCCATTTAGCCCCCTTTTTGCCTCTAGCAGTGTTCTGGACTCTCTAATACAGTCAAGTTCCTAATTTGCCTCAATGAGAGAGAATTATTAACTGATAATAAGAAAAGGAGCATTCACAGCTTCAGGCTGGGCTGTGTGGAAAAGGGTGACCTACCCAGCACCTGAAGCACATGCAATTTTTATTAATTCCTGCCTAAAACAATGCATTCAGGAGTAAAATTGCTGTGCAGATGACAAAAACAATTACGCCTTTGATTCATTCATTCTAAAAATGTGAACTACTTTAGCTCAACTATAACCAGATTAAACAACTAAATCAGTTGCTCACCTCTCTTTAAATCTAGTTTGGATTGTCACAAGTGTGTTTCATGTTGTGAAGTTGCCACTGCCACTTAAATTGATTGTTCTTATTGAAATCGCTGAGTGCACAAGTGATTTTGACAATAATTGATATTGTTCTCCCTCTACTGTGGCCCTTTGTTAGGAAGATGACACTGATGATGGTGTTGTTATCTTTATGGGCATTAATCCCAGAAAGAGAAATGGCAGCTCCTGCAATCAATCCTTGCACAACTATTTGCTTCTCTAGACTTTCTATGCTTTGCTGCTGTTGATAGTCTTTTGTTTGCAGGTCTGTTTTTTTGCTTTGCGGGTATCACTGTAGCTTTGATCAAAACAATGTGCCTTCATTTTCCACTTACTGCAACATATTGATGGGCTATTGCTGTCCAGATCCTGCTATTTTATAATAATCAGATCACCTTCAGTTGAGATTCTCTGAGTTCTTTCTATTGCTCTTTTGGGAATGAATATGGTTGTTATAAATTCTGCTGCATTCCAGTTTTCTCATCTCTCTACAGTTAACAGAGCTGGCATTAGCCTACAGCTGTGACAATGTTAAATAAAATTTTCAATTTCATCATTTTGTATATAAATGATAGAACTTTTGTTAAGAAGTTGCAAAGTAATACTAACTGTGCCATGGCTATACTTTGCTTGTGCAGATCATTAGCTTACTCATACATGTGTTGTCTACAAAAGTTTCTCAAAATAGAAAAGTCATATAAACCCATTGTTTTTTAGTGTTATTCATTTTTGAGCCTTCTTTCAATAGAAATTGGTAATTGTTTTTGGTTTTAAATAATCTTTGGTTTTTTTGACAATTTCATATGTACACTGTATACACAAATGTGTGAACCTGATATGCTTCAAGATTTCCATGATGAATTATTGTCTTTTTGCTGTCACCAAAAATTCCCTTTGTGTATGTAGACTAGGCTGGTCCCCAGTTCACTGATGAAAACTTGTAGGACCACTGGTGATATATGTAATATGTCAAACCGTTGGCTTCTCTGAAAGCCAGATAAAATTTTAGTACCATGTTACAAGTTTCCTGTTTGAATCCTCAAATATAGTGGCCAATCAAATTTTTAAATTTATATATGTCAACCTGAACTTTTCTTCCACTGCTATTTTGGTGCTAAAAAGTTGTTCTAAACTAGAATTATTTATTTTGATCTCATTAGTATTTAAATATGTACCAGGAACTTTAACCTTTAACTTCATTCACTATCTAATCCCTATTTCTCATTAAGTACTTATTTCAAGCACTACCTATATAAAGTGTTTTTTTTTGCACTATTCCATATCATACTTACAGCATTTCCCCTTCAGTCATGCTAGAATTTAGTTCATGGAATACAAAATTTCACAATTGTTATGTACTGACAAACTTGGTATAGTCTCAGTAGTTTTACTCATACATAATCTTTTAATTACTGAAGGATTGATATGATGTAGTATGTTTTCTTTTATTGCCCATAGCATATAGATTGGCATTAAATCTATTAAAACTCATTAAAATATTTTTGTTTTGCCAATTGGTTTCTTTAACGGGTACCAAGGATCGGTTCTCTTGGCAAAGTTAAATGTTAGTACCAAAAAATGTATAGACTCTTATGTATAGCTAGAAATGAGTTAAATTTAGGATATAAGGAGAAAATTATATTAGACAGAATTACCATAAGAATCTGTCCTTAGGAAGCTACCACACTGGAGACCATGTATTTTATTTCTTAATAACTGCAAAGTAGCAAGAGTTTTTTTTTTCTGATAGTAGAATTTTTTTTTATAACTAACATAAATAAGATAGCTGGCTTGTATTAAAGGTCACATTATATATAATAAGGGTTATCTCAGAATAGAAATATCACCCTCAATGCTGGAATTTCTTCAACATGAGAGATGGGTCTAGCTAAAGGAAGAGTGGCTTTATGTCTTATTTCAAACTCATTCTGCAGAAAGAGTTGGCAGAATTGCCATGCTCCATAGTAATCCTTCCTGCTATCTATTTGGCCAAGTCCTGTATAATTGTGATCCTATAACTTAAATGTACATTATGATGGGGGTCTGTTTTGCAATTGCTCAGTTTTCCAGGAAAATGTTTTCTGCTACATTTTCAAGAAAATGTGTTCAGAGCATGGATTTAGGATGCAAGCACAGCTTTAGAGTTTTTAATTATAAAGTGGCACATACTTTGCACTCTTTTGTCTTTATTAGTACTGTTTTCATGTGGTAATCAAGCCACATTTGACATATCCTTCTTTATACAGGAAAGATATCTATCTCTTAAATCTCGTTATCAGTAAAAGTGCAGTTTAGGGAGATGGGTATCTGTCAAATCAGGGAACAAACACACACACACACACACACACACACACACACACACACACTAATCAGCCTTCTTGCCATTTTTAAGGGGTCTTACAGAATTTCCTCCTTACTCTGCAACATGCACACACAGACACACCCACATCCACAAACAAACACATGCACAAATTTAGTTATACATTGTTCAGCCTCCTTCTGATTTGTTATTTTGATTTATCTTAACTCTCACAAGAAAGCTGGCATCCTAAAACTTTAGAAAAGACTAAGTTTGGATGAACTATATATGCTTACTAGAAGGTATTTCAATTTTAGAAAACAGATTTATAGATATGCAATATTTATGGCAAATGTACTTCGAAAACTATTTTCAATAGTTTAGGATTGGTTAAACAGAACATGACATTGATAAGTTTATATGCTCAGGTCAAGTTATTCACCACAATTTTTGACATAAAGTTTTTGTGTAATAACATGTTTTAGATGGTTGAGATTTATCTATGACCGCTCCTCCTCACATAGTGATTGAAAGCATCACACATGCACTTTGTATTTGTTCACATTTACACTTTTAACACGGGAGTGTACATTCTGTCATAAACTTTAGCCTTAGGAATGTGTATTACCAAAAAATGCCAGTTTTTTTCTAAGTGACTTTTGCTACACCTCAAGGTATTTCCGCTAGCCCTCTTGTGTCCTCATTGCTTTTAAGCTCTTATTTCTCCTGACTGTGTATAGAATTCAGAGAAACGAAACGTCTGGCTACTTTCCTTCTTGTATAAGAATACTGTGCTTAAAAATATCATCTGTATGTGCTTTATTTTTATTTCAACCATACGTGCTTTTATAAGTATTTGAACAGAAAATATTTTAAAGATTTGAAATAAGAGGAAGGGAATATATGTGAGTTACAGCAGCCTTAGGGTAACAGTATCACACACTAATGATTCATATGGAGTTTATGTGTCTATTTATGCTGTGATTTATTTAGAGGCGGGTTGGCTAGAGGAAGAAAACAGAATATTGCATGTTACCTACATACCAGTGGTTTCTTAACAAAAAGGAAAAGAACACCCTGAACATTATCCTTATTTAATTAGGACCAATCATTACATAATTATTTACATTAATTCTGTTTTTTACAACAGCCTGATACTTATTGAGACTTCCTTTTTTTCCTGTCTGTGTTCTAAAAGTAGGGAAGACTGTTCCTTATTATTTGGAGGGAAAAAGGAGAATTAAGGCTTATTTTCTGGTGAAATATATAAAAAAATACACATTTGATGTAGCTCCTGGGATCACATGGTTTTGGATTATTATACATGGTCTTGGATCTTTCTGTAATTATTCCACACACAAATCATTAATCGTGACTTTAAAGAACTCAGAAAACTTGAATTCATACCTTTGTTACAAAGGCAGAGAGTTAGATTATTAGAATCTAGTTTCTGACTTTGAAGAAATGAAGGCGGCATCTAAGAGAGTTATAAATGGCCACATAAACTAAAATTGCATGAAAAACATTGTTAGTGAGGCCAGAACCATTATAAATGGGTAAAAGGCAGTATGAATGGAAGAAATATTAGTGTCAGAAAGTCAGTGAGGTATTTTTATCTGAATTACTTATTCACACAGTTTATTCAGAAAATTAGCTTTCTAAGAGATTTTACATAAAAGTTATTTTTAGTCCTGTCTATCCTACTAGAACACAGAAAATGATTACACTAAACAAGCATACAGATTCATGTTTACCATCATCACAGACCTGCAAGGACAGATGGGTCAGAATAAATTTTAGAGGGCACTTGTTATTTTTCCATGAATATGATGTACCTAAAAGAGTAGAAATTGGGGATATTAATTGAAAAATTATTAGTTTTTAAAACGCAGGGGCAAAAATAAATTAAAGCAGATGCACATTGGAAAATTTCCTTTCTGTTTGTAGCCACATATACATTTCCTTGCCTTCTGCAATTACATAGAAAAGAAGGAGAAAACTATTTCCAGGTGTCTTCACTCAGTCTCTCGGTTTCAGAAATATTGATATATGACTTTACTGTTTTAGTTTCTCAGGACAGAGGAAGAGAGTCTCATCTCTTTTGACCCTCAGTTGCAAATATAGTTACAAAATGGTGTAAAATAGTTCTTTTGAGTTCCAGATTTGTGACTTAAAAAAATGGGTATTTCTTTCTCCCTCTGCTTGAATATCAAGTCCACCCTGTCTCGACCACATAAATAGAACAATTTTCCTCTGTGAGCTGCTTGATGAGGCCATGGCCAGATTCATATAAATGTCATAAAAACAGAGTACAGAATGGATTATTTTATGATTAAGATCTGTATGGATCTTTGTATGAATGCAACGTGCTTTGGCAGAGTTCTGCTGTGCACACACTAGCTTTAGTGTGTGTGGTGGAAAAAATGGCCTGCCACACTGTCACTTTAATGTCTTTTTGAAAAAGAACAAAAATCACTAGGTTCCAACAAAGGTTACAGCAATTGTACAAAGGTTTGGTCTACTAACCAGTACAGTGTGTGCTCTATTTCTCATTGTGATAGAAACTAGAGTGACACTCAGTAAAATGCCACAATGTTTCTGAGCGCCTTGTCATTAAATGACATGCTGACATCTAATGTAATTGCAAGGTGAAACTTTTCCTGTTCTCTAACTTATATAAGATTCAATTTTCTCTCCACATCTTCATGCCAATGAGCTGAAATTTTTCTCTCTGTATCCTTCTTTTTTTCTCTTCAGCCAGATCTTTTCTGGGAAAGAGAAGTTTCATTCAGATTAATTTTTTGAAACATCAGAGAAGCTGCTATCAGCACGTGGATGCCAAGATGGTCCTTTAATAAAGAATTGTGGGTTAAGAATTTCAACCAAAGGATTAATGTATTAAAGTGAATAATAGCATCTCAGCAGTAGCAAAGATGATGATCTGAGTTGGTGAAAGAAAGATTATTGATCATCTGGCTCTATCAGCCACAAACAGGGAGGAGGGAAACAAAAGGAAGGAAAAGGAGATTAAAGAAACAAAATATAGTTTAGTGATGCCAACTGATTGTGTTGCTAATTATAAATCTTTGGCAAAAAACCTTTGGTTGTACATTAGCATGGTACTTCTCTGGTCATCAGATTTCCAGCAATATTTGTCACTCAGAGCTTTGCTGAGATCCTGAATTATATCTCTCAAAACATTGACCATGGAGGAATAACTTTCTTTGCTGTAGATATTCAACTATGTCCTCGAAATTTTAATGAATTAACTTTGAATGTAATTTAAGGCTGCATATTTAATACATCTATTTCTGGACTTTAAGCTACTTTAACTGTTTCTCTGAGTTACAGAAAGAAGGGGAAATGGGGGGGTCAGGGAAAATTAAATGTATGTAGCAGGAGAAGAGAGAGAAAGTGACCAATTCAGCAGACTGCATAATAAATATACATAAACAACACTTATTTGGTAGACACTAAATTTTCTAAGAGAAATTGTTAAATAATGTTGAATACTTTGAAGTATGAAAGATAATTTTTGCTATGAAACCCAAGGAAGACTTCTTGGCAAAGAGACATAAGATTTTGGTCCAGTAGGAAATACAGGATTTGAAATGGTAGGAATTCATGGTGGCTTGAAGTAATGGACAGGAGGTAGTAATGAATGAAATATTGAATATTTGAATGAGGCATAAAGTAAATCGATGAAAGTCATAGAAAATGTGATAAAAGTAGGAAATACAGAACAAGCTACATAAGTTTGATGGCCAAACTGAGGGGTTTGGACTTTAACGAAGGTCACTGGAGCTTATGACACACATTACCAAGAGTGGTAGGATGTCAGAATTGTGCTGCTGTAGGTGACCCCAGAAGTTACTCAGACACCTGGGTTGTTTGGCTCTATAAATTGTGGAGTCATTAACAAAACGAGAAAAACAAGTGGACAACATACTAGGAGGAGGCACAGTGACATCTTTGAAGTGGGAAATACAGTGTTTGACCTTATGAGTGTCCAGTAGATGGCTAGCTTGCTGTAGAGAATCATGGGATGGGCAAGCATGCAGGGAAATTCGGAATTTACAAAATAGAAGGAAAGTAAAGAGTTAAATTCAAAAGCTGGATAGGTTTATTAACAGAGAGAAAAGAAAAAATGAAGGAATTAGCAGTAAGGACAAGTGACTGGAATTTATTTTAGTAAGAAAACAATAGTTAAAGGGTCTGAGAAGTCACAATGTACAGGCATAGCGATGAGGAAGGAGGAATATCATTATTATTAGAAAAACAGTGAAAGGCACAAGAGCAAGGGAAAAAGAACACCCACTGAGGATTAACTATATATTGAAACCTGGATACATAGTGCTACATAATTTCCTCTGTATTCTGTTAGAGATATTACCTTACCCTAATTTTACAAAGGTAAAAATTAATATTCAGTGAAGTTAGATACGTGTTTAGGTTTATGAAGCAAGCAGGTAGCTGAACTGCAGTTTGCGCTTAGGTCAGTCAACTCCAAAGCCTGAGCTTATGTACTGTTAAGCACAATCCACAAGTGGAAAGATCTAAGAGAGGGGAATGGGTTGCTGATTGGTTGACCCCAGTAGAGTTGTGAAAGCAGAGGCTATATGCTAAAGTAAAAGCGCCGAGTGAGTGACGGATTCAATTTATTTTACACATTAGTTATTGGGCACCTGATGTATAATGAGAAACTGTTCAACCTGCTGCAGATACAAATATCAACAAGTCCTTATTCTTATCAGCTAGTCCTTATTCTCAAGGAACCAGCTGTGTGGGAGGGAAAAACCACACATCTGTATTACTCAATATAGCACGGTGTCTGCTTTAAGTAGGCAGTTTTCTCCTTTAAGAAACAGAATGAAAATTTAATAAAACAGCAAAATAAAGTATACTTTCTTTTAAACATAATGAATGCTTAAAAATGTTTATAAATTGGAAGGTTTAGTGGCAATGAGGCCACCGAAGATGTCTAACAAGAGCACATAAGAAAAACATAAGACTCAGGACACATAGGGTGGGGTGGTTGGAGTAATCTTGAAGAAAAAAAGAGGAAATAAACGGAAATTTCCCATGGATACATTTATCAATTGCCCATTACTATCTTATTTAAACTTTATGGGGACAATGTACCTGAGAATGGCTGTGCTTTACATATGATTTGTATTCTTTATTAAGCAAAGAGTCCTGCCACTGTTGCCCACTCTTGATTCTCCACTTGTAGAAGACAAGCTCTGAACAATCCAGACCAACATAGAGAATTCTTATTCATGTGGTTGTGCCTAGCAGGTGAATACTAAAACTCACATCCAGAGCAAACAGCACAGTCTGATGAACATGGGTATCTGACTTTCAACTCCTGGCTAATTTTCACATAGAAGGCAAACAACTAGGTACATAAACTGCACACAAAATTCATTTGGTGCAGTCATCACTGTTCTAAGATGAAGGGCTTTGTTATTTCTATACTCTGATTAGAGACTGTAAAAGCTATGGCCAATACCAGTCTACCAGCAGAGACTGATAAGAGCAAAAGCAAATAATGGGATCTTGTGCTAGAAAAACATTGTTTGACTGATATTGATGTCACTCATTATTTAATTCCTGTTGACCATAATCAGAAGCCTTTAGTTCAGAGTGTTTCCTTTGAAACTTTCTCCTTCCTGAGTTGTGTTGTACTTTCCTCATTCACCTATATAGCTGCCATTTTTCTTGTAGGGTTCAAGATGAGGTCTATGATCTGTGCCCTCTCTACTTCTGTCTCTCTTCTGTTTTTAATCTAGATTTTTACTATTTATTAACATCTCTACCTCTTCAAACAAGACTCATTAATATGTTTTGTTAGAGCAATATATGTCCATAGGGGCTAAAATGGAAACTGGTATTAGTAAAAGGGACGCAAAGAAGGTTAATGTGTGTTTGCTAATTTGACATATCAAATGTGAAAGAAATCATTTCTCCTTACCAGTGTTTTTAAAAATAATTTTAATCCTAGTAGCAATATAAAAAGCACATAAACAGTTCATTTTTTAATCATACTATAATCGTCATGCAGCCTACAATGCCAATACTTACAGGTTTGTCAATTTACTAGAAATGATAATGACTCTATTTAGAGTAATGTTAAGCAGAGTGTGCTCTCTACTTGATGAGCCTAGTTTAGTTATGCAACTGGCATTAACACTGCTGGGACTCTAAAGATACACACATGGAATTAAGAAGACAAGCATCCATAAATCAGATGTCAAGAGAAAAGTCTGCTTCTTTGTAGGAAATACAACATTATCTTTGTCAACTCACTGTTTTATGAAGAAAATTACATTTGGTCATTAGCATCATTGTCTTTTTTGCCATCAATGTCATTTTATCAATATTAACCAATGCTCTATGGATTTGCTTCTGGACATGCAGAAAAAAAGAAATCAAGAGGCCACTGCTGATTTTTAGAGTAACCATAATCTAATAGTAAAAATAGCTATGGCATTTTGTTTCACTTTTTGAAAATGTATGCTTTGCAACCTTTGCTATTTCATCTCTGATAGGGTTAGACTCCCTCACGCAGACAAAAATGACCCATAGTCCACAAGTTATAGCCCATATTTTGAAACTCACATAATGATTTTGGCCTTTTTCACAGAACCATTCAAATATAGTCCACTCGTAATTTTATTCTAGTATATTGATACTATAATTAAATTCCACAGCATGCTGTAAGAATCTGTAGATTTATATAAAATAGTTTTCTTCATTACTTTTTCTTGCTTTTAAACTGGGGAATCCCCTCATTCATTTTCCTTTCTAATTTTTTTTTAGTTCTCTCTTTTACTATTTCCTTTGCCCTTGCAAAGCAGTTTTTCTTATGCAATTTCACTTGATAACACTATGATAATTTAGCCCTTCTCACGAAGTACAGGATTCTTAGTGTGTAGGTTCAAAAATAAATTTTCATAAAAAAAATCTCGTGTGTACTCTATTATTGGTTGCTAGCACCAATTTTCCTTACTCTTACTGTTTAGTGTTTGTTGCTAGGTGAAGACAAATCATCTTAAAGTATTTCTTTTCAGAAGTGATCAGGACTCCAGAAAGGAGTTCAAGATCACAACCAAGAAGCTGCAACCACTGGCTATAGTGGTGGACCTGTCAAATGGAAGCCCATAGGCATGGCCACGTCATTATAACAGTAGTTTAAATTGTTAAGAAGCCCAAGGACCAACAAGTGAGAATGTAATTCTCTATCAAGATTGCCAGCTGTTCTTAAGTGTTTGGAGACCAGGGTGAAGGCCACAAGAATCAGTGACAGATTGTCAAAGCGATGATGCAGCCGCTTACCATTACCATTATGAGCCACAAGAGGTAACACTGCATTTCCTGCAATGATAAAATCTTAGTTGAACTCATTGAAAACTTGGGTATAATTAGTTTGTGAAAATTTCTAGAATTCTAAACTTTTCTTAAAGGAGAATTATCTAAATATAGTGTAAGTGAAATAGTATCTATATTTGAGAGGGGAAACTGGGAAGGAGAATCATTTGCACAGTTCTCTTACTGGCTCATCTATTCTTAAGTAGATTTGTGGGTTATATATGGGAATGGGTATAGGGCCATGCTGTGAAAATGAATTTATAAGACAGACACTTTTGCTCCAAAAGCTTTTGCTATGGGTCTAAATGTAGATGTGTGTTTTTCTACTAGCAGAATGTAACAAGGCAGAAATATCTGTCAGAGTTCCTGTGTTTAAATTTACCCCCACTCAGAGCAGTTTTAAAGATTATGGCAATAATCAGAAACTTGAATTATATGGAAATCTAAGTTTGGAATAGTTATGCTAATTCTGGCAGGGATGTTATCACTTTTATTCATCTTCATCTTAGTGTCTTTTAGGGAATTAGTGCCATTTTATTAAATAACAACACTCTTACTTTCAAAATAATAAATAGAATCCTGGCTTAAGGATGATGGCTATTAAAATAACCAATGCCCAAGCCCAAAATTATACACATTTTTCCTCACTTTATGTTCCTGTAATTGTCTTTTCAGACTCTACTTGAGAAAACCAACGGTACATGATCTCGAGAAGGAGGTGATATATAAGACAATTTTGGAGTATGGAATTGGGGATTGGACATAAATGGATTCAAATAATGAGACTTGAGCAAATAAGTAGCCATTTTCTCATGAAAAATGTAAATCACATTATCTAAGACCTAGGATTATAGAGTGGATTACAGGTGATAATGCCTACTAATGTCTTAACACATTACATGACATTTAGTGAGGATTCAAAAAATAATAACTGTTATAATTAGACATGTCTTGAATTATCATGGTCTCCTATGACACATACAAATTCTTATTTTTTTCAAACATGCATTTAGCATTCAGTGAAGTCAAGGTAATTTGTGATACCTCTGTTTGAAGTAAGTGGTTAAATTTACCATGAAAGATTAGACATAGTAAGCCTAAGATAGCTGTCATTGTAAGATACTAATAATTATTCACATAAGTTTGTTTTTCATAAGGTATACTACATCTTTGTATTTTAGTAGGCTATGTGTTACAAGCATTTACTTGGTTTTGATCATTAGTGTTTAGTATGGGAAACAGTTTGTAGATAGTAGAAAAATAGTGAATATAAGTGGAGAGTTGAACACTTTTACTTGGACCTTGCAGTATTGTCTTGTATATAATGATTTAGCAGCTGATATAACTTACTTAGTAAGTGATTTGACAAATTCAGAGGAGGATAATGGCTTCGTAAAATGGCTGGAGCTGCAACTAGATACTGACTTTTGGTCCTATGGTATAACACTTTTCTTTACAATTCTTACCCACTTATGACATATCTATTTAATGTGAACAAAATTAAATTTTCTTATATTGAATGTTATTTTCAAAAGGCAAGTGCATACATACTTGTCTTCTTTGAGGCTCTTTAGATAATGTTATTGGAAATAAATTTTAGACTATAAATTCATGTCAAAAATGAGCTTTGAAAATTAGTAACAAATAATTATTTCAGTCTTGATGTTGATGCCTTGCTTATTGATGATTATTTGTCTCATCTCAGCTTATAGTTCTAATCATTCTTGTTTACCCTCAGTATCTTGAGAGAATCATTCAAACATGATTCCATCATTGTATCTTGAGGTGAACAAAATGAAAGTAGAATAGAAAACCCCAGATCACTATAAAAAGCGCCATGACATAATTACCTAGGCTCTTTCTCCCAATAAATAGTGAGCTTCGATTTCCTTTGTTGTCTGGTTAGTGTGTAAAATGAACACAGAATTCTTGTTAGTTGGGTAGTGTCATGGTTTATGTTGGTGGCCCCCAGGCCTCATGCATTTGCATTGTGCGTTTGTGATTAGTTCATTGTCTAGCGTTTGAATTGATGTTGGTGCTACACTTGCCTAGGGGTGCAGCCAGCATACAAGGTAATGGCAGGAAGAAGGTGTGTCTCTCTCTCTCTTGCCGGTTTCCGCCTTGCTGTTTGCAGCCTCAATGAACTGTGGCCCTGCCATGCCACCCTGCCTTGGGGCCAACTGAGTATGGACTGAAACCTCCAAAAACTGTAAGAAATAAATCTTTCCTTTCCCAACTTTGGGCATCAGGTATTTTTGTCTCAATGATGAGTAAAAAGTAACTAAGACAGGTAGTCAATTGTTGAAAATACTATGTGTATACTTCAGATTGACACACATTTCTGAGGTCTTACTGTGAGTTATCAAAAAAATTTTGTCTTCAGTTATTTAATGCACTTTCATATTGACATAAAATTAAAAACATTGGGTGAAAATAGTAGAAAATATAAATCAGTGTATCTGGACATTTACATGATGAGAATAGATCTGTGAGTAGTATGCTGAGTGGAGATACACACACACACACACGCGCGTGCGCGCGCATTTTTTTTTTAACCAGAGATTGAACTCACAACCTTGTACTTACTGGGCAAGCACTTGAGCCACTAAGCTAAATTCTTGGCTTTTATTTTATTATTTTATTTTATTTTATTTTATTTTATTTTATTTTATTTTATTATTTTTTGAGTAGAATTATATAAAACGAAACTATTGAAATCATACAGATGATTTAAATTAAATTAATATCCTGAAAATATATTTTTAGTCTAATATTGGGGGCATTAATTATTTTGCCCATCATAATGATATACAAGTTTATTAACCACTATGATCATAGAATGTAAAATTGCTTTGATGGTAGAAATGAAAAAAATGTTTTAGTTTTGTTGAGTTTATGTCAATAACTTTTGTGTGTTTATATATATCTATAGGTTTGCATTATTGCATATTTGCTGTGTTAGTTAGAATGTTTTTTCAGTACCATGGAAAATTCATATAGCACATATGAAAAGGTGATGGATATTTCAGGATGAAGAAATCCACAATAAATCTCATCAATCAGGCAAGAAGCTGTTATAAACACTTTTACAGTGACTTAGGTATTACTAAAAATTCCAAAACTGCAGTCAAGTCAAATTCAGCCCTCATCTCACTGTGGCGGGAGCTGGCCCAGGTGGCTGCTATAGTGAGCTGCGACGCTTATGGGCTTTGGGTCCCCTTCCTGGGCCCCGGGGATGAATTTGGCCTCAGTCATAGTGAAAAAACAAAACAAAACAAAACAAAACAAAACAAAACAAAACACTATGTGTGTGTGTGTGTGTGCACGCGCAGTGCTGCAGGTTGAACCTGGGGCCTTACAGATATTTAGAAATCCCTCACAACTGATCTACAGCCTCAGGCCCTAAGTGTTATTTTATTTTTATTTTATATATATATATATATATATATATATATATATATATATATATAGGTACCGGGGATCGAATTCATGACTTTGCACTTGCCAAGGAGGTGCTTATGCCACTGAGCTAAATCCTCAGCTCTAGGTGTTATTTTTGAGCCCTCTCAAGAAGAACTTCCCTCTCCCAGGGAAGGACATTGGCATCACCACTTCACACATGAATTCCTTGAATATAATTGTCTCAATTATCTAACAAGGTAGTTATTATGCCCACTGTAGAGAAAAAGTAAATTGAAGTGACAGAAGGTTAAGCAAATTGGGGAAGATCCCAGGTTTTGTAAGCGGTATGATCAGGAACTGATGTAGGTAGTTCTACCTTTTGTAAACAACGCACTGTATTATCTGTGCATCAGGTGTGCAGACATAACTCCAGCTGTGTTTTAATATCCTCCTATCTCTCTGGTTACCTTTCTCCTCACTTCAATTGGGCATGTTAGATAAATTCTTATTCTACATTTAGCTTTATTGGATTAGTCAGCTGATTTCTTACTTTGAGTACTACTTTAGCCTTGCTGCCCTTAGAAAACTAAAAAACTTGGCTCTACTTAAGGGATGTTTTGGTTTTGTTGACGGGAGAGGAATGCTGATCATTTTACTTATCTATTTACACTTGGAAAGTTAGTATGATAACATAGAAGCACAGAGAATAGCATAAGATCCAATAGGTCCAAATCTTGTATTCAGAACTAGCTAAGAGTTTCTTTCAGCCTACCTTTCTCAGATTGTAGGCCTCATACTTACTAAAGAGACATATAACAACATAATCAGGAAAGCTATTTCTTTTCTACATATTTGCTTTAAGAAATTGCATAATTTCATTATTATCACTGTTGAAAAATATGTCTTCACCATTATTTAACATTTGATATCAATTTATGTTCTAGATGCATAATCTATGTTGTGGTATGTTTGAACCAAATAATCTTCAGAGTTTATTGGAATATTACAAATGTAAGTGACAGTAGAACCATGCCTAGTTTGGCAGATATGTTTTCTCTTCAAAGAAATTCAAAGTATGTTCTGTCATTCTTTTATAAACTTGGAAGGGTCAACTGACTGTCTGTGGGCAGTGGGCTGAGAGCAGTAGAAATGTGTCTTTTCCAGGAAAAAACACTTTTCAGCAGATGAATGATCCTTCAGCTCTCTCTTTCTCAGATATAGTAACTTGCAAGTTGAATGTGTCTATAAACAAGACTTAAGTAAACTGAATCAGTGTAACATTGGTTGGAAGTTACTTGACTCAGAAAACTTTGCATGAAATTTTCTTATGCCTCAGTGAATTAGGCTGTAAGTTTTGGGAATTGACTTTTTTATTGCATCATAACCTAAGAATAATCAAATAGATTACTAGAAAATATTATGAAGAGTTCAAAATAATTACCTAAATAATCTAAGTAGACATCTAATTGGAAAAGTCTTTATTATCAATAACTAGTGTTATAGTTTCATATTTAGAAAATTTTTTTTCTCACACTTTCAAAGCAAATATTTGGTCATTATAAACTTTTCATAGAATTAGAAGTTTATCTCTATCAGCTTTTTCTTGATATAGAACTTCATATGAACAACAAACAAAATACCAAATATCAAAAATAAGTCAATGATCTGTTCAATCCAGATCTGTTCAATCCATTGATGCTTATAACATCAAAAATAAATATTTTGAAGTAGCTGAAAACTTTGTAATAGAACCATTTCTACAGGAATGCCACTACCTTTATATGCTTCAGTAACTGAAATACTTGTACTTAGTAGTGGAAATAAAATTAAATTTGTTACCTGTTCTATGTTGATTTGATCACCATAATAGATGAACAATTAAAATATACTTTGGACTCTTGTTGATTATGTTAAGTTGATGAAGTTTTTGTTTTAATGGAAAGGTAAAAAGATATTTTCATGTTTTTCTTTAATCATGTATGACCATGCCTTGTTTTTTGGTTAGCAGTGATATGATAAATGAGCAGGATAATAGCAAGAGAGGGGTATATAGCAACTGCTTTGCTGGAAATCAGGAGTTGTGTTTTTTACTCCTGGTTTGGTAACACAAGCATCAGTTAGCTGAATGACTCTGAGCTGATCACAGAATTATTTAGACCTTCACTGTCTTGTAGAATGAAGATACAAAAAACATATAATAGTTAAACATCAAGTGTTAGTATAAGGATCAGATAAGCTAAAGCATGCAAAAGCGACTTAATCACATACAAATGTAACATTTTTGTTTTTTTAAAATTGGATGTGAGTAAGTAAACAAACAATCATATGCATTTAGCCAAGCGACTTCCTTTGGTTTGCTGTTTTCCAACCTGGAACAATAAACTGTTCCCAAGCCTCGAAGATATCCATGTTCAAATCCTGGCCAAATTGTCTTATCTCTGTGTGCTTGAAAGCACCCTCTGCCTAACTTCTCTGTAGAGCCCACCACATCCCATGGCACGGTGTGCCTCCCCATCTCACGCTACACAGTGGGCCCCCTGACAGTAGAGACACAAGTTTTATTTTTGAATTTCCAGTTTCCAGTATAATATTTGGCCCACTGTAGATGCTGCTCAGTGCTAACCCAACTGATCATAAAGCTTGGAGACACTACAGTGACTACTATATTTTAAAGCAAATATTTTCGTTTAAAAATATTGTTCCACTTGGCTGGTTGACAATTTATAATAAATATGACTTTGCAATTTTTAACTGGAAACCCTTTAATTTTCTTAATTAGCTTCACACAATTTATGTTACATCTAGTAGAGAGCAATTTTTTGTTTCTAGTAGTACTATGAACATTTTTCTCAAAACATGAAAATTCTCTGCAACTTTTTCCTTTTAAAGTTCTACTAAGCAGTTTATGGACTGGCAACCTGCCAAATGGTGATCCATTTTCTCAAAAACATCGTTTGAGACCATGCCAACCAAGCACACTAAGCTTATCTACTGCATCATAGTACAGTCACATAATTCGTGCAAAATTATGTTTGACATTAAATTATAAACCCTTAGCATAATAATAAAAAAATAAATAACCCTAAAAGCAAATTAAAAATATGTTTTCACTGGAGCAGGTTATTAGCGCACTGGAAACTTGATCTGTAGTAGTCAATCCATGGGCATGCTTCCATTTCTGGAGGGGTTTGAAGTTTCTCTGTGCAGAGAAAAAAAATCTCCAATTCATGAAAGGAAAATTAGCTAATAAAATAATTTTTTCCTCCTGAACTGCTCTGTTGATGAAAACATGTCCATTGAAATCATAAAAATGAGTGACTTTTCAAATAAAGTAGTTTGTGTTGCCATAAACAGAAGGATGGTAAGGCCCTAGCTGTTCTCTGCCAAAGGAAGTAACCAGCTGTGTCCGGCGCTTTTTTTTTTTCCTAATTCAATATTTATATAAATAGTCTCTTCTTGGGACTTTTGTAGTCCAAAGAGAGCCTATGGAAGAGACTCTGAGTTTTCTCTGAGTTTAGTGCATTTGAAAGCCTCAATTAGTAGTAGGAAAAATAAAAAAAACAAAAAACAAAATAAAACAAAACACAACCTTCAAAGAGTGAAACAAAATCCACTTGATTACGTCTAGTATTTCAACCTTTGTAATTGTCTTTATGTCTCGAATGGTCTTCTCAGTTGTTGACAGACCTACAAATCACAGACTTAGATTTTGATGGGATCTAATTGGTCACTTCTAGGTTCTGATTTACAAATCCAAGTATTTATGTTCCATTTAAAGCTTATTAATTATCTGTAGTCCTGAATGCCTTTAAACTGATATTAAGTTATTATATAAGTATCTCTCATGATAAACCAAAATAACATCCATGCAAAAACAGTAAAATTTGTCTCCAACTTCCTTATTTATAAGGTTTAATTTTAATCAGCTTTCATATAAACATAATGTTTGTTCTTGCTTACTTGTACTTAAAGTTAGTATTGTTGTTCTCATAGTTAAAATGTATTTTGACGTCTGTATAAATGTTTATGGAAGATCACTTGTACTTTTTATAAAAGCTTCAAAAATGAGTGTGTTTTCTTTTATATAATTAGAAATAAAACTCAGGAATCACACAGATTACATCTGTGGGAAAGATACAAGAGTACATTTTACCCAAGATAACATTTCAAAATGATTGCCAGGTAACCTGCAAAATTGTAATGTGTTCTCTGCCAAATTCATTTTAGTGTTGGGAATTAATTTTCCAATGTGTTTTTGGATGTAAGAGGTGAATTAATTATTGCAGACACTGTGATATCTTTGGAAGTCTGGAGTTAGACAGTGAGTCAGATGAACATGGAACCGGTAATATAATTGGATCTAGTTCCTTTATCTTTCAAGGGCTCTTTTACATGACAACACAATATACACTCTGCTCCAAGGAATACCTTTGGCACTTCTACAATTTTAATTTCTTTTTACACTCTGGTTCATTGTTGATTCTTGGAACCTAAGCAAGATGGGGTGGGGAAGTTTGAAACTGAGCTCAGTATCTGTCAGGTTTCTTCAAGCAAACCTGACGTCCCTTATTAGATGGAGGAACATTTGCAGAAGTTTTCAAGAGACAGTGATTGTTTTTCCCCACTTGGAATGCAAACCTTTGCTGTGAGTTTCAGTGGAGATTAGTAACTCAAGAAGGGCCTCTAGTGAGCACTTACTGGGGGCACCTGCTATGGACCCTACATAATTCATGGAGGACTTGTGTCTTTAAACTGGTAACACAGCCCAGAGTTAGACCATAGCAGCAGACAGATAGGGTGTATAAAATCTTGCCCAGAAAACAAGCTTGAATTGTTGTCAAGTAATACATGTTTACCCTTAACACCAGAAAACCTACTTCAGTAGGAAAAACAAGTCATTCCTTATGGAGAAAGGAGATGGCAAGAGATTGTGAGGGAGCAGAATCTGCTGTTATTTTTCCTCTCTTCTCTCAGTTTTCGGGGAGGGAGGGGATAATGTGTTTGACTTTTCTTTTCATTTCTTTTATTTTTCAGAACATAATGAGATCAGTAAGCACATCATATTAAAATTTATCTGATAGTATTTGTTAAGTGGTTCACATTCCATCAGATTTCATTTTTTTTCTTCTCTTCTTTTCATACTAATGAGTGTATAAGAAAGTTCAGCTGCTAAGGCACAGGTCATTTTTTTAAAAAAGAAAGTAGTAGCTTAAATAGTGCAGATGGTTTTTCTGGAGTGACAGGCTTCCTCAGCTGTAAGTCTACTTGGTCAAATGCTCCCTGGTTAAGAGTTAGCTGTACTTAGAATTTGGCCTTTGAGTTCCAGATTGAACATCTCTCCTCCGGTTGAATTTTATGACCATGTAATAAAATAAAATCCAAGGTACTTAAACTCTTTTTAATGAGGACTACCAAAATATTTTTATTCTGTGGCCCTTACTTTGTCCTCTCCTTATTTTAATGAGTTTTAAAGAGAAGAAAAGAAGGGACATTTCAGCCATATCTATATAACATTGATATAGTGATGGAGGTATTAAAACTTCAGAGATAAGCAGCAATTTCATTTATCTTGATATGAAAGGAAATAACCAAAGTTTTATATTCTATTTTCTTTTTTTCCCTGACTAATTGATCAGGTTATGTGTTTGCCCCAGAATTTGGGCAGTTACAATCAGTTTCAAAATAAAACAAAGTAATTTACACATCATTTCTCTTAGTTGGTTTTTATTTTTCTTCTAGCTTGACCATTTGTTTATTTTGGCCTTGCATTTAGACCCCAGCATTACTTTAAAGAAAATAACAAGAAAACAACAAATTTGTGAGCTCTAGTACTTTTGAAGATTGTTCTCTTAAACTCAGTAATTGATATTTTTAGGTATAAAACTAAATTTATAACTAGCTTACAAAGTTTGGATCTTTTCTTTGCAGAGTCACTATCTAAGCTATTTAAATAAGTGCACAGAACTATATATGTTCATTAAAAGAGGATTGTAAGTAGCAATTTCTTTTTTCCCTAAATATCACTGTGACTATTTGACTGCATGGTTATTCTGTAGTTGGCCTCTTTTCTGCTATAAAAATAAACAACTAGGGCAATACCTTGGCTAAATCAAAGTGAAGTTACTTTAACTGAGTGACTGAATTGAAATGGAATTTTTTTTAATGACTCACTGTTGACTTTTTCAATGAGAAGCAATAGGGTCTCCTCTTCAGGCATTCTTCATGAAGTTATTTCAAAGTTGTATCAGTTTTGCATAAGACAAAGAAGATTACACATATCTTCCCAAACCAACACAGAAGAGCACACTACACCTCTTGATAGCATAGAGTATTCACCATCAGCAGAAGCGGCCACAGGCACCTCTTTTAGTTGACTAGTACACAGTAGAGCGCCAACTCAGATCTCTTGTCTGCTCACCAGTTAAATTGGTACCACAATCTGTATGGTTTCATCACTCCATTGGCAGTTTTAATATAAACATCTGTTTCCAGTCTTTCATATCCTAGCTAAGATTTATTCAGTCCCTCTGAGTTATCTGTCCTTTTCTCCTTCTCCATTTATTTCCCTTGACTTTGAAATGATGTTATGTTTCTCAATATATCCTTGGGCTTTTGTTCAGAAATGTGCTTCATTGAATGTATTTAATTACCTTCTGTTTTTTCCTTCCTAGACATGAACTGTTGGTTTACAGTCTCTTCTACTTTTATGTATTTATTATAAGCTTGTTACCCTTATAGTTCAAGTTTCTTTAAAAGTAAAGCAATATGATTCCAGGTTTTAGTGATGGAGGCATTGTGATCAAACTGTGGAGAATCTTGTTCAAGTTTGATGATTTGTACAATTGTCACCCATATTTTACGTTTACCACTGCAAAATACAAGTATTTGAAGATTCTGGTGCTTGGCTCATATTATTCTATTACTATTCTATTAAATTTGTAATGTCTGGAAGCAAGGGTATTTCTTGTGGGATAATAATCTATGGGAGAAGCAGAGAGACCTGAATCAATGACAGCCAAACCCTTTCATTCATTAAATGGCAGGAAGTGTCCTGCCCAGAGGTCATTATTACTAAGTCAAATAGAAAGGCTTTATTTTCCTTTCTTTTTTAAATTTGAGGAGCTGCTAATAAAGATTGATACAGTATAAGTCGCTGACTACAGGGAAACTCTGGAATTTTGTAAACAATTGGCAAGCAGAACTTTGTTCTTCTTATTGTCCCATTAAGCTTAATATGAGGTGTTAAATTTAATGAAATGTGGTGAGTGAAGTGTTATTTTCCTATTGGTTAGTGTAACAGTCATTAACATGTAGGACACAACTAGCACTGAAAATAGAATGCTGTATCCATGACAACACAGAGTTCAGAATTCAGCTTTTCCATTTTCAGCAAATGGGGCAGCAATTACTTAATATTTTCTTGACTTATTAATTTCTGTATAAGTGGGAGTAACAGGACTCTTGAACTGGGCATTTAATAATCTAAATTAATGAAAATTTTTTAGTTACGTCATGTATGTCACCAGTTGGTTGTTCATACATTCCAATAAACATTTATTGAGATTTTACTATATGGCAGATGATATGAATACGGAAATGAATGAAACAAAATTCCTGCCTATAGTTGTTAATTAATTCATGCCTTGATTTTCAAAGTCAAGGTTCCAGACAAGCCACATCAGCATCCTCCCTAGGAACTTGTGAGAAATGCAGATATTTTTGGGCCCATCGCAGACTTACTCCATCAGCCACACTAGGGTGAGGTCACTGATTTGGGGTGAAGTCACTGATTCACGCCCTAACATGCCCTGTAGGCAATTCTTATATTCTTTAAAGTTATAGAATCACTAGTTGACAGAAGAAAATTAACATTTTCCAACTAATCACTTGCTTTATTACTATAACAATTAGAAAAATAGGAAGAGTTCTCATTACATACAACTGCAGAGGTTCCATAAATATTTATTCTTTAGGTTTAGAACCAAGAAATATAGGTCATGGACTAACTAGACATAATTTATTACAAATTTAATGAAAATAAATTTCTAATGAAAATCATACAAATTTCAAAGTCTTGCTACATCTTCTCAGTGAACCCATAGCATCCTGAATATTAAATGATAGCCCTTAAAACCGATTGCACATTTTAAGATGCTTGAAGAAACCATTACTATCTTATTTATTTTTAATTTCTACATGTAACTACCACAGTGCTACACAAATTTTCAATAATTGTATATGATGCTCATGGATTTAAAGCTTAATTTCATCTTTCCATGTATTTCTTCTTTAAAAACTAAGATGAGACTAAGGGTCAAAAGTAGGATGAAATCTCAGAGCTCTTCGAATCTGTATATTTTGCTATTTTATCTCTTGGAGCCTATGCTTATTAGTAAAAATTGTCTCTTTTACAAATATGTTTGCATGTGCATACATCTACTAAGTTTACCACACTTAATTATTCTCTCTATTGTTTATTAGACATTCATTCTTTATATAATTGTATGTCTGTTTTTTAGTATAACCATGGCCATAAACTTTGCCTACTCAGAACAGAATATACGTTCTTTGAAGACCTCAGTCTACACCTAGAACTGTCTTCTCTTGAAAACCCCAGAGAAAATTTCAGTCTTCATGCTTACAGTAACCCATCTGTCCAGTGACAATAACCACTTCTCTTTTGGTTATTTATTCTCCATACTCTTATCCTGTTGATCTTCACAGTATTAATTAAGATAAGCATCCTTATATTTGCTTTAAAATTACAATTGATGACGTTTCATAAACTCTCAAATATTATATTTCATATGAAGACATTCAATATATTATGTAGAATCATTCAAAACATGTGACATTAATATAAAGAGTGAGTTACATTGCAGGAAGTGGGATACATGAGTCCAGTGAGTCAGTATAATATCAAATTTTTGTGGTTCAAGTATGAACACTCTGGAACCAGTTACATTATTACCTATTATAGTTGAAAACTATGGCTCTAAAATAATTAATTCTTTCAAGATGGAGATGATAATACAGATATTGTTGCACAGAGGCAGAGTAAAAAGCATTGCTTAGGAAATCACATACTGTGAACTCCATGCTGTTTCTTTATGCATAGACTATTTAGACATTCACGTACACAGTCTCTCCAGCCGCACTGTGACACTGGATAGTCAGAGTGGGCCGACATGCAGTACCATGAAAAGCAAGAGCACTGACATGACGGACATGTGGCCAAAAAGATAGATATTTGTTTAACATTTTAACAATAAAAGAAAATTGTTGAGTCCTCAAAAAAGGGAGAAATCATAAAGAGGCATAATCTAAAAAAAAATTAAGACTACCTCTTAGAAAAAGTGAACTTTGTTGAATATAGAAGTGAATTAATTTTAAAAAAACACACGAATGCTCCCATTCTGAAATTCATATGCTTAAAAGATTTGTTTTGCTTTATAATGGTTTAATGAGGGGAAGTGAGATGTCGCTAAATGTTCATAGAGTATATTCAGCTGTTGATTTTGGCTGTTGCGTTTTATAAATTATTAGTAATTAAGAGATTTGGCTTTTAATTTTTGAAGAATTAAAAATTACAGGAAAGAAGGTTTGTTTATTGTTTGTTTATTTATTTATTGAATGAGACTTGGCATGTTAAGGGTTAGAAATAGGGAAATATTTTCACAGTAGTACCTCTTTATAAAAACTACTACTATGTACTAGTTAATCAAAATAATGTAATAATGTATTAGAAAATATTTTTCTTTATTTTCATATCTTCAAAGAAATTAAGCATCAATATGGAGTTGCTATAGGCAGTTTAACTTTTTGTTCTGTGTTTCTTTTATTATTGGAACAATTATAAAGTGTGAAAATTATACATGTTTAGATAGACATTGGTCATCAATCAATAAAGTTGAACTAAGAAGCTAGGGAGAAAGATAAGAAAATCATTTGTTAATATTCAATGAATTGAACATACTAGGATTGGAAATAATTTGTTATTATTCAATTAATTGAACAGATATGCTTTTGTTTAAATGATATTTTAAAGTTTTTGTTATAGTAAGATTCTGACATTTTAGTACAATATAGTTTTTGGGGTAATTATGTTGGTTTATTTTTTTTAAAAACATGTTAAGCGTAAGCAGATTTTCTTTTCTTTCTATATATTAAAAAGGGGTTAAAAAATCTCTCCCTCCTCCCTCTTGACTAACTTCCTTCTAATTCTTCCAACATTAATACAATGTTGCTGACTATGATATGTTGTTACTATATTGTGTCAAATCAAGAGAATAATTGGACATTAAGATTCTTCTCTGAATACATTAATTAGATGATTTCTTTATTTCTGTCTTAAGTTACTAATGATTTCCTCTCCATAACTAAGGAAACTCTGCAAGAACTCATTATCCTTTTGGGATGCTATTGTGATTTTAATATGATTTTTGGTGGATGTGGTTGTCCAGTAACAGTAGACTCTCTATTAAGGTTCAAAAACTAAAATTTCCAAAAGAGAGGATACTGTTTAGACTTAACATATGTGCCCTTCAGAGGGTTATTTCTTTTCCTATGAAATATGTTCCACAACAATGATACCTATGGAGAGACAAGAGGATCCCATGAATACTAATAAGCTCATCAGGATGATTGTTGGGATATCACAGTATTTCTAAATGCTGGAATTTGATAAATATCTCTTCTCGATGTAGAAGACAAGGCCAATTCTCTGCAGCTCAGAGATTATGTGCCATATTGCACTGAGTGTTCACTGCAAGCAGGTTCTTACTGTGACTTGTGCCTATATTCTGAGTCCTTATCCATTGCAGATTGTAGGAAGCACTCGATTGATTATGGCTATTAGCTAACTAATAACTCATTTAACCTCTGTGAGTTGAAGGATGCTAAACCAGAAATTAGCTGAAGGCTTTTGCTGTTGTAATATCCTATGAAGTATGGCATTTTTTAAGTAGACATCGTTTTGTAAATAGTGAAAATGTTTGTTAAATGTTCCCCCCACCACTGGCGCTGGGCAACAAAGGGACCCGCTTGCCTCTCTGGTAGGCAGCCGTGAGCCTACTGGTGCACAGGCTGCAAATCAACCCCCGCCCCATTAAGAAATGGGACCAAGAGGTCTGAGCATCTCTTGAGAGGATGACTGTATGAAATACAGCAAATATTGGGGATTTCCTTCTACCATCTCTTTGAAGGCAAATATTGTTATTGTTTTGCTTTGTTTTGATTAACTGTACTACTCTATTCAATACTGTTTTGATAGGTTTTATGATGTTCTGTATTTGGTTTGATTTTGCTATACCTGATTGAAAGGACAACTATTGTGAAGATGACGAGATATGCTATGGCACCTATTACTGTTATCCTGGTAACCTGCTGTGAAGTTCTGTACCAATTTCACTGCATTGTCTAGATTGGCTTTATTCTGTCTTGTTTTGTTGCATTTTACTACCTTCAAAATAATAAAAAAAGGTTTCTTTTTCATTTTAACACCTCACATTGCTATAATTTCATGACATTTCTTACAAGCAAAATTTTGCTTTAAAACTATTAAAAATTAACCAGGTATTTTATATTCTTGAATATGTCCATACCTATTGGAACAACTTATCACATCTTAATATAGGGAACAAGGATGCAATTGATCATCTGAAGATCTCTGAAGAGGTACCACCATGGATTTCAGAGCTGGCAACCTGAGAGACACTCCCAAGATAAACTTAGTCTTTATATCATTTTTTTCTTCCCATGTTCTTTGATTCTGTCTTCTACTTGACCCAATGGATGTTATTACACAATCTTCAATGCAAGATGAATTCTTGTAGATTAGATTATAGTACTCAATAAAGTTATTGGGCTGTAGCATGTGTAGTGTTCAAAACCATTTGACTTGAGCCAAATCTTAACTTCAGAGACTTGTAAACCACCTAGAAACATATAAGAAGATGAATGATAACATGAGACAGAACCACAGAGAGGAAGAAAAGGAAGCATTCCTCCAGAGACTAGCAGGAAATGATGGAGGCAATTGCTATTTGGAATACCCTAGGACTCAGTAGGAAACAAATAATAGATGCTCTTCAAAGTTCATTGTTTTTAAGTGACAGTCCTAAAATTTATGTAAAATGACTTTGAACTTTTCATATGATTTTTCTCCCACTGTATAATGACTTTTGCAAAAAAATTAAGTGACTCTAAAAGTTTATAGCAAAATGTAGCAAATGTTTTTTTTTTACTGCTTTTATTTACTATTGAGTACATAGAGTTGTGTTTCTGGGGTCCAGTTCAGCGTCACATTTGCCTGCCTGGCAAGCATGAGGTCATGAGTTTGACTCCTGGTACAAACAACAACAAAAAACCAACCAAAAAAACCAAACCAACCAAAACACAACAAAACAAAACTGTGTTCCTAGAAACTGCTCAATATCTTTTCAATTTTTCTATAATCATTGGAGGAAAGTCAGGATTATGAAATTTTTTAGTATTTCTCTTGAATTAGCAAGCAGAGGGACCTCATAGCAAGTAGTTATAGTTGTTGCATATCTGTTGGTAGTGAATTACAAACTTATATATGTGTTATATTGATTAGTTAGTAAATAGAGCCATTTTGATACAGTAATTCCCCTTGTTATTTACAGCTTCACCTTCCATGGCTTCAATTACCTAAAGACAACTATGGCATCAAAATATTAAATAAAAAGCAATAAGACACCAAAGACTTAGCTCAGTGGTACAGCTCCTGCCTGGCAAGCATGAGGTCTTGAGTTCCATCCCCGGTACCAAACAAAACAAAACAAAGAATGCTAAGTAGTACAAAAGTAACTAGAAATAAATAATGCATAGATCTCAAATAACATCTTTTTTTAATTGTTGTTCTTATTTCCTATTTTATCTTCTTGCTGTGCCTTATTTATTAATGAAACTTTATAGATATGTATAATAGGAAGAGCTAGTGCATACCAGATTAGTCTGTGTCCTCAGTTTCAGGGCTTCAGAGAGAAGACATGAAACAAATGCTCTGTGCATAAAAGAGAGACTACTGCTATTTGATTCCAATCTCTTCCACTATGTTGGTTCACTTGTTTATGTGGGTAAGGAAAATGGCATGCTGTCATAGCTCAAAGGAAATTAAATTCAGCTATTAGATGAAACTCAGTAAAGTCATTGAGCATGCGTTATATTTTAGGGACTATGTGAAGTTCTGGAAATAGAGGTATGGATGAAAACAAACCAAGTTCCTGCTCTGTGAATGGGGTTTAAGACCATAGAAGGAAAGCATACATTATTCAAATAATTACACAATGAATAAATTTGCAACGTATTTAGATAATAAAAAAAGCCTTAAGCCATAAAATGCAATTGAGTGATGGTGTGTGATTGTGTGATCATATTTACCTTTGTGCACTTCATCTATAGTGGAGTTGGACCTGCCCACAGCAGATGTGAAGAAGCCAACAGTGCTCAATTAGACAGAGGGAATGACAGTGACTGTGAGGGGACATACTGCGTTTACCACTTTAATGAAGATTTAGTGGAATGTAAACTTTACTATTCATAAAGTTCCTGTGATTGTCACTTTTTTTTATTTGCTATAGATACATAATATGGCGTTGTTTATATGAGTTCACGTTCTGATGATTAAGGTGCTTTTTGGAACAAAAGTGGTGAACTATCCAGTAAGCAATTAAATGTAAGGATCTGAGTTTCTGAAACAAATGTGGGTGTTAGTTTGCAGTATGGCAGTAGATAAAGACTCCTTGGGACAAGTGAAGAGATGGGGATACGCAGAGTCTAGGGCAATACGGAGAGTCCAGGTGAGCTTACAGGTTTAGGAAGAACTAAGAGCGACGTTTTGAAAGCCATGGGCGCATTTCAAGGCGGCAATAGAAGCCTCCTGGAGGTCGAGAGGAAGAAGACAAATCAACTATAGCCCTTGGCCAGACTCGGTTCCAAACCACACAGAGGTTGGGGTGGTGGTGGTGGAGGGCGGAACCTGCGACTAAATTGAAGGTTAATAGTTAAATTTATCGGACTTTGGCTGTGACAGTAAGACAAAGGGATCACGGATTGCAGAGTTCTCCATCTTCGAAGTGTCCGTCTACTTGGGGTCTTGCACTTTGAGGTCCTTGGGACGTCTCTGCTGCAGCTGTGAAGAAACGTGCTGCACATTCCCACTCTAAAAGAGAAAAAACCAATGCATGACTTTTTACTGCTTAGAGATTCTTTAAGAATCAGTGAAAACAATGCATTTGAAAACACTGTTCAAAACATGATTATAAATGGATGGTGATGTTAAGTTTCTTTTTTATAAGTTCCAATTACAAGTATATCTCTTTTAGATTATTATTTAAATATATTTTATTTCTTGAGTTCAAAGAAATTGAGAGATTTCCAGTGTTTGCTAACTAGCGACAAAATGATGACCATTGAGATTTGCTTCTGATAAAGAGAAGGCAACAAATGCCTACCCCTCACACTGGAGGACTCAAACTATAATAGGTAGATAACATTAATTGACCATGTTAACCACATTAGGAATAAATTACAGTTCTTGTTATAATATGTATTTGAATTTGTGGCCTTTTGAAATCATCACATTAAAAAAAACCTTTTTATATAGAGAAATTTCCATACATAAAAGTAGAGATAACAGTAATGATAATTTTTTCTCTTTTCCTATCACTACCTTCAATATTTTAACAATCATATTTTGTCCATTTTTCACCTTTTTAATTTTCACTTTGCTGGACTATTTTAAAATAATTTGGGAAAAAATATAGTTTCACTTTTATACTTCAGTGTATCTTTTATACTTAACAATATATCTTATCCAATAAACCTTTTTAAAAATAACAGTCACATCCTCTTTTACTATGACCACATTTAACAAATTTAACAAGACTTTCTTAATATTGTCTAATACTTAAGTTTTATAGCAAAAACTCCTTACTTGTGTTCAAGATGTCTTTAATTACTGGTTTACTTAAATTAGGATTCATTGGTCCTCATAGTAGCTTAGTTTTTCTCTTTTAAGTCTTGCGTATTCTTCAAAACTTGCTCCCTCTTTCCCTCATTTTCTTCCTGTTCTCTTTTTTACTTCCCTTCCTCTCTTTGTTTTCATGCAATCATTTGTTGCAAATATCAGTCACTTGTCCTGAAAAGGTTGTCCATTCTTTAAGCTAATGGTTATTGAGTTCTCCTGGTGGCCTTGTTTCCATACAATGAATCATTAGATCTAAGTTTCATCACTGACTTAGCCAAAGCTTTTATGAAAGTGTTGGTTGTGGCAAAGACTCTAGGGTAGGTTGTTAACAGCTTATTTGAGAGCTGCCTCCCAATAATGGAGTAGGGAGAGAAATAAAAGAGGAAGTCTCATCAAGGTTGGTTACCCACGTGCCTGTTTTACTTAGTGTGGCCCTGTGGGACTCTGAGAAGCTTTCAGAATTCTTCCACTGCCTCTCATTTCTCTTTAGATGAGTTCAGTGACTCAGTACTGTTCTCTAAGGTTGCAGCTGAGATTAGAGATGGGAGAGGACATATGAGTTACCTGCTATAACTAGTTTCAGGGTTTTGTTTTATTTTTCTCAGCCTAGACCACTTCATAGGTAATTTCATGTATGTCTTTTGTATGAGGCATACAATAACCAAATGATCCACCTTAAGTGATTCCAAGCTTGGCCTGAGAATGAAATCTTCAACATATGAACCCTTGGGAGACATTTGATATTCAAACTGTAGTATAAGTGTATTACTTCTCTCTTGAAACTGGCAAAACAATGAGGTTTCTTCCCCTTCACAGCTGACATAGTCACAAATAGGATGAAGAAAATGATGCAGTTGCTTCTCAGTATCCTTACCTCACTGGCAAAGACTTTTAACTATAGTTGGGGACTAAGACAATTTTAGTAGAAGTTATGTGCAAAACATATAGGAAATTGTTACTACCTATCTTAGTTTTATCACTGCTGAGACAAAGTAGCTGACACCCTCAAGTTAAAGGAGAAAATGTCTATTTCAGTTTGTTACAGGCAGCTGAGTTAGTTAGAAATACTATAGGCAATGAGACAGGGCGAGGAACCGGAAGGAGCCGGTGCGGAAGCCCAGATACCTTGCAACTGTTAGAGACAGGCACCTCCTGCTGTGGGCCAAGCCTCAGGACAAAAGATCAGACAAATGCCTGATATCCTAAGGACTGATATTCTAAATAGTTCCCTATCACCATGAGGAAACTAGGAGTCACCATTCCAAGCCCCTACTGAAGAGTCACTGCTCTCTATGAATGCCCGCTTTCTACATGACTTGCTTCCCCATTTGTCCCTAATGTAATCAATTTTACCTGAACTATTAATCTTATTGGTTAACCACAGTTCTGTCCCATCTTATGCACATCTGTCTTGTGAGTTCCCAGTTTTCTCCAGCTTGAACCCATTTTGCCCCATGATTTTGCTTTATAAAAGTCCCTAAACAAGACAGTCTTTGGCAATCCACTCGGAACCTGTTCTGTCTCTCAGACAGAAGCTTTCTTTGTTTCAATAAATATATTCTGCTCTTAACCTCTGTTGTTCCTAAAATTCATTCTTCAATTTTAGAGAATACAAACTCTTACAAGACATAGTAGATCAGGAGTTGCATTCCCCTATATCAAGTTTACAATTTGTAGAAGTTTCAGTTCATAGTTGCCTGGTTCCAAGGCAGGGTGACATAGCAGAGGGGCATCACAGAGGAGAAATAGTTCATGGTGTGGCAGGCAGAAGGCAGTAAGGTAGCAAGCAGCAAGCAGTAAGCTTCAAGCAGCAAACAGCAGCAGCCACCCTGCCTTCTTTCTGTCCCCTTATACAGTGGACCTTCGAGTTACAACTGGCCTCACATATGAATAATTTGGGTTCCAAACCAAATTTTAGATCTAATTTATTACCAAAGTCTTGACCCAAATGTTGACTGCCTGTGCAATTTTAAGCAAAGACTTGCAATGCCAGAAAATTGTATATAAGTGTCAGTTTGAGTGCAGATGTGCATATTTGTGGATGTGATTTTGGTCATCACTTTATATAATTGCTGTGATTACTGCTATCAAAATGGCCTCTATCAAAACTAGAAAAGTAGCTAAGGAAGTAAGCAAAGGTAAAGAAATCAATCACAATGAAAAAAGAAGATGGAAATTGTGGAACAATATGACATCGGCATTCATATGCTGATCTCACTAACATGTGCATGATGTCGAAATCCACCATCTCAACAATTTTACAAAGAAAAGATTTGTGTCAGGAACCTAGTGTTGCTGAAGTATTACTCAAATTAGTAGTCATGATCAACAGTGTTAGACGAGGTAGAAAAACTATTATTAATATGTATAAATGAAAGACAGATGGTAGGTGATAGCCTATCTGAATGTATAATTTGTGAAAAAGTTAGGGTTATAAATGCATCTCTTGTAAAGGGTAATCCACCAGTAAGCAATAATAGGAAAACAGTTCATGCCAGTAAGGGTTTGTTTCACAAGTTTAAAGCAAGAACTGGGGTTCATAGTATAACTAGACATAGTGAAGCTGATAAAAATAATGTGCTAAAAATTTCATATGCCACTTCAAAATGATAACATAGGGAAATGAGTTTCACTCTCATAGTTTTCAACTGTGGTGAAACCAGCCTTTTCTGGAAGAAAATATCCAGCAGAACATACACTGCCCAGAAAGAAAAGAAAAGGCCAGGCCACAAGCCTATGAAGGATAGTCTAAACTTACTGTTATGTGCCAATGTGAGTGGTGACCTTAAGATAAAATCTTTCTTTGTTTATTACTCTGAGACCCCAAGAGTGTTCAGAAAATATAGTCATGAAGAATAGGCTAGAAGTCATGTAGAGATCTAACGCAAAAAACCTGGGTAACAAGAATAGTTTTTCTTGAGTGGATCAAGGAGATTTTTTGCCCTACTTTTAAGAAATAACTAGAGGGCAAAGGTTTACCATGAAGACTCTCCTCATCATGGACAATGCTCCTGCTCATCCACAAGATTTGGAAGAATTGGCTGAAGAATTCCGACGGTTCACAGTTGAGTTCCTGCAGCAAGTTATAACTAACTTTAAGAAGCTATACACTAAGGAACTAAACCCAAAGCGCTTCCAGATAGTCTCAGATGCAGATTTAACCCTTAAAGAGTTCTGGAAGGAATGTTACAACATATTTTCCTGTATGAGGTTAACTGAGAAACTCCAGGGCAATGTTTGCCTCAGGACACTGGGATCTTCCTGGAAGAAAATGGGGCCTAAAATTATATAGGAGGGAGAATTTGAAGGCTGTGTAGAGGAGACTGAGCCTTTAATTGACCCAGTGGGTGATGCAACTGTCACTATAGCAGAGGCTACAAGCTTGCAGGTAAACACGGTGATATTGAAGAATGAGTGGAAGAATACTCAGAGGAAATGTCTACAGATGAACTACAGCAACTTCTGACTAAGCAATAAAGGCAGCTGAAGAACTTTTTGAAGAGGAGGGGGACCATCAATAATCAATGCAGCAAAGTTCTTTTTTAGAAATAATGGAAGTCCTGAATAAATGGACAGAGCTATAAACATTTTTAGAGAAGACCTACTCAGATGGAGAAAATGCCAACTGTTGCATTCACTTGCTTAATGACAATGTCATGTCATAGTGTATTAAAGAAAAGACAGAAACAGGCAACCTTAAGCCAGTCTTTAGTTCTAAAAAGGTTGAGACCTAGTGATCCAGAAGCAGGTCCTAGTGGATTACAGACTCTCCCAGTGAGAGAAAGGACACTAGAGAGACAGATTCTTGACATTTTTATGGAAAGAATCTCTCCTTCCATTTCATCCTCCCTTTCTGCAAGCCAAAGATGTCAAGGTGAATGTGCGTACTGTATGAAATTGTTAATTCTGGTAAACTAGGCACATTTTATATTGTTTTCGTGAATGCATTAGGAAAATTACTGGTGTTTCTGGTAAATTATGCATATTATGCAAACTTTTTTTATTATGACAAAGTTAGTTAAAGGATACTTTGGGAAGTTCAGAACGCATTGTGGGTATTTCCACTATTGCTTATGGGAAAAATGTCTTGACTTACAACCAACTTGAGTTGTAACCAGCCCTTGTGAATGAATTGAGTTCTTAAGTCAAGAGTCACTGTATTCTATCCAGGATATCAGTGTATTGACTGGTAGCACTCATATTCAGAAGGGGGCTTCCATCATCAACATTCTTAATCCTGACATCACACCTTAAATCCATATGCACACAGCCTAATGAATGAAACTCACCACCTATGATCACATGAGGCTCTGGTGGCACATCTAGATAAAAGCCGTAATACTACCCAATACACTGAAGCTAGGAATACAACATATAATCTAAACAGGAAGGTCAAACATGAGTATATTTTAAAAAGATCTTTGAGAATATTGACTCATAAAAATGCTGATAACAAATATGCCTGTTGTCTATATAAGAGAGCAGAACACTCTTGCTGCTTTAGCTCATATCTTTGAAGTCATGTGTATTTTATTTTGATTGTATGAACATAAATAATAACCTTGTAAGATACTAAAGTTTTAAATTTGGACCACTATAAGAAAATTTTAAATTATTCTTTTTGAGAGCCCTGGGATAATCAACATTTCTCTCTAAACCTGGTTTTTACATCTTTAAAAGAGTGATGGTGATGGATACCCAGTACATTGCAAGTATTTTAGAAGTTTCAAATGAGATTATGCTAGAAAAAATGATTTTAAAATGATAAACATAACTAAAAGATAACCATAAGTGATAAAATGATAAGCATAACTATAATTATAATTATGGAGCTAATATTTTCTTAAAATTTAAGGAGTACTTTGTACTTGTTGAGGTAAAATCACAACAGTTAGAGTAGCTCTTCTACTTTTGGTACACAGTAGAGATTCACAGATAAATTCTTTTCTAATTTGTTGGATCACACATCTCCATCTGTGTTTCTAAGAAGAAAGTATTGGAGATTTATCTCATATACATTTTCCTTTATCTCTACTTTAGGCTGGTTGGAGTTTTCAAATGCTTTTTCTTCATAGATATTTGCTTTTTCTCTAGAGATTTATTGTAAAAGAGAAAGAAAACTTTGTTTAGTCTTAAAAATATAATTGTTTCTGCATAGAATGTTATCTAATTGCAGTATTTACTGTTTTAAACATTCTCCCAGGGAAAAGTGTTCATTCTGAATTACAGCAGATGACCTCTAAATGGTTGATTCTCACCCTGAAGTAACTGAAATAATACTTTAATGCCATTTTCAAATTATAAATTTTGATGTGGTTTTGAAAGGTGAAATGAATAAAATTTTTGAAGCTGAAAGTGAATGAAAGACTAGGGCAATCATTTTACTACTGAGTACAGACACAGACACTCTATTTGCTCTTTTCTAATTTAAATAATATAATAGCTATTGAGAGACATCAACAATATATTTTTGTACAATTTTATTATACACAGATGACAATTATCAGATTACTTTGGAATGGCCATTTAGGGCCTTCTGATACAGCTCTTTAAAGTTGCTGTAAGTGGTCCCATTCATATTTGCTTTCTTTCATTTTATAGGATTTAAAGGAAACAGACCTTTCTGGTGCCAGAGACAACCCAGAAAAGAAGCAGTGTTTTCCCCCTCACAGGTGATGGAGTTTGTATAAAGAATAAAGTAGATAATGACAGGCTTGTCCTCTGAACAGATGGTGATGATCTTGTTGCTAGGATAAGGCCTCAAGAATTTAGTTTTTAATTCCACATTATTTGCCTCAGTGCCATGAATTGGTTTCCTGAAGCAAGGAAAAAATGCAGAGAGTGAGGGAGAGGGGTGGGGGGAGAGAGAGGGAAGACTGGAGGGCTGGGTTGACAGAGGCTGTTGGGAAAATGCCTGCTTAGTTTTGTGAGTTACCTGGGCTTAAAAGACAGGAATGAAGGAAAATTGATTTTTTTTTTTTGGTAACAGGAGTTGAACCCAGGTCCTCACGCTTGCCAGGCAGGTGCTGTGTCACTGAGCTACATTGCTAGCCCAGAAGATTTGTTTGGCAGGAGAACTAGGCCTTTGATGCCTTCAATACTAGTAAAAAATACCCATTTCTTCCTATTAGAAGTCTGTTGACTTTCCTAATTAAGATAAACATGTTTCTGAAGGAGTTAGCTCTTCCAGCATGACATTTATAAAAACAACTATATATACACACAGGGATACTTGCCAAGAATTTGGCCTGATGGTTTTTGTATGAAGTATTTTATAGAAATATTTTAAAATAGTTGCTTCACTTGAAAGCAAGTGACTTTCATTCCCTCCAGTCAATTAAATATCTAATTTCAATTCTAGGAGATAATAACTGAAGTATTATTTTATAAATGAATGAATAGTTAGAAAACTGTTAAACACATAGCCTCAAAGCATGAAAAATATATTCATTTAATGGCTTTATTCTTTTATTTTTAATTTACTTCAGAGGATTTCCACTCATGTAATTTTCGATAAAACATTCTTATTTTGAAGTTTCCTTTGTTGAATAGAAGAGCAGTGGATGTGACTGTAGGCCAGCAATGTAAAAGCCTCGGAGATTCCAAATACTCAGGAGTGAGGGAGGGTGAGGCAGTGTGAATTACTTACCAGAATTATGAGACTACTTACCTGCATTGGTCACTACAGACATCAATAACACTGCAGCAGGCTCCTTCTCCCAACACTCATATGGTAAATGATGGTAATCACTTGTCTCAGCATTACTTGGGTGCAGTTTTAATAATTCAATACTTTACACTCAGATGTTTATGAATAATGTGATTAATAGCATTTTAGACAATCTTAAAATTAAACTGAGTCTTACTGTAAGATATTTCTGGGTGTGTACTGTATCTTACTCTTGAGTTGAGGTGAAGATCAGGTATCTGCTAATGCAGAGAACCCTACAATGCAGAATTGTCACTAGCAACACAGAGTTGAGAGCTGACACTGGCACCTGTATTCTTTAGGCCAGCAATACAAGTCACCAGACTGTTACTGCTTTTTGAAAGCTATCAATCATACTCAGAATTTTTAGACACTGTTTTGAAGGGAAATAATAACATAGATTTTCCCTTTTTTATATGCAACCTTTGCAATTAAGACTCTAAAATTCTTTTTCCAACAAAACACTATTTTAGAGACCCTTCTTGAAAAATGATTTAATAGCCAAATTTTAAAAATCCACACCTTTTCGAGAATCACCTGTTTAGTATTATATCCCTGTGAGCCTTGAAGGGAACAATTTGTATTGTCTGATTTAATTAAAGCTAAGGTGTTAATGACTTATTAATGACTTCTTAGATAATATGTTTGCTTTCTGGTAAAGATTTTAATGCCACAAAAAATAACAATTAGTGATTAGAATTCTAAATTTTACAAGATTCATGTCAGTAAGTATATGGAGGATAGAATAGATATTTTGGCAGTGACCATCTTTAGTACCTCTCAGTTTATGATATGTTAATGGCTGTCTTTTGTGTTAGATATCTGACCAGCCCTGTTTTAGAAAAGTTTTGCCATATTCAACTGTGTGTGTCTGGATATGTGATAGATAGCATACTCTGACTATTTCAGCTAAGGCATGCTATGTAAATGTGCCCTCCAAAAATGTAGCCTTCTTTTAAATACCCCCTTACTAAGCTATTGATTTTGCCAAATTTACTTATGGAAGTTATTTTTAAAGTTATTTGTATGATAATACCACCATATTTTCTCTTAAACTAATTTGTTTGGACTCATCACAATATATATATTCTTTAATGTTTTGCATTTCTCAAAGAAATGCATCAATGAGTTTCACCTGATAGTGCAAATCCATGTGGATTTGATATATTCCTCCAGTTTGATTATTGCTTCCTATCTCAGTAAATAAAGAAGTAAAGGCACTGTTATATAAATTTGTGTATAGAAACAAAATCAAGTGTTTTCAGATAAAATCCTGTACTTACATGTCCTCTAAATTAGGATAGTTTGTATTTTAGGATATTATACTCTGAAAGTACCTCACTTTATGTTTGTTAGTTTTGATTTTCATTGGTGTATATGTAGAGTGCATATGCTTTGTGTTTGGATAGTCATGTTTAAAAAAAGACTGTCATATTTCAATTACCAGATCACTAGAAAGCTTAATTTAACAACTGTGAAGTCCTGTTGAGTGTGGTCTTAAATCTTCCCCTCCCCTTTTAAATAGAGAGTTCATGCTGGCAGCAGACTTTTAAAATACTGATTTATGACTACTCCCACTTAACACTTTCATGATTTGAATGACCACTAAGTCAGCTTTGGAATCAGAAACAAAATGTGAAAGGTCATGACTGGAGTTATAGGGATAGGTTTTTTGGGGGGGATTGGAGGAATAAGTTACTTCTGATTGAGACACTCCATTGGCTGTGAGCTAAAGTAGAGGATTTGTAATGGTATCTATGGGGAAGGGAAAAAAATTAAAGCTACAGGAACTAATCACATGCTCCTCTCTCTTTTTGTAAGTCTTGTTTTCTACACATAAACTCTGTTTATTTCTTCATTTCAATGCAGTGTATGTATTTTCTGACAAACCACATAAACTATGCTGTAGAGAGAAGAAATGTCATTGTATTATTGGACGATTTCCTATAAGAGCACTACAGGGATTCTGGGACTTTACAACGAAGTTCCGTAATCGTACTAACTCACTTGGTGTGTAAGTCATACAGAAGGGAACAAACTGTAAAAATCGTGTCTGCTAATATCCTTTTGGTAAGGATATTATCAATCTGTTTAAGACAACTTTTTATTACCCAGAAGATTGTTCTCTGCTTATTATATTGCTTAGACTATGTTAAAATTGTGTGATTGTTCTATTTTAAATGAATTCCACTGCATGTAGATTTTGTAGGGATCTCTACACAGTGGGTAGTTTCATTACACATCACAGCTAAGCCTACTGTACATACAGCCAAATGCAAAAAAGATAAATTATTAGCTCTATTTATTCGATAATAGACCATTACTATGTAATAAAAAGAATATGTATATACATATGTATAGAAAATAAGAAGATATTACTTAGTATTTTGTGTTTTTATATTCAACTTTAATGATAATTTTGATGTCTTCTTGGTGATCTCTAAAGAGTTTAACATTGGACACTGTATACAGTGGACTATTTGCTGAATAAGACAAATAACTAAAATGATAGTCTGGAAATTAATTAAAGTTCAACTCTGTATTTCAAGTTACAAAAAATGAAGAAAGGAAATTTAGGAAAGTTATTTGAGGAGAATTTGGCATGAAAATTTCAAACTAATTTAGAGGGCAATTTGAATCAGTTAAAAATTTTGAGGGTATGAGTAAGTTTACTTGGATTCTATGAAGATCTGAAGGCTTTCTAAAGTTGTGGAAAGGAAGGAATAGTTCTTCCTGGCCTGTGTGCAAATTGGCAATTGCTCTGGTACATCAAAAATGGCTCAGTACCACACAGATTAATATACCATTATTGCTACATTTTCTGAACTATACGTTTTCTACCATTGTCAGTACAAATCTTGAGGGTTTTAAACATTGATTTACTCTCAGTCTTCAGTTACTTTAATTTTGTTCTTAAAAAGGAAGGAACTAATTATATATTACTGAAAATGTATGTTCACATGTGACTCTTAATGTTTAAAAGCATAGATTGTTTTTACTTTAATACCTGAAGATTATTCTTTACAACACCTTTCTTCTAGTCTTTCAACAAATGATTTTACTCTTCATCCTGAGATCAATTACAAAAGAGTAGCAGCAAAATAAAAGAAATAATAAATAAATAAATACATTCTAGAATACCCTTAAGATTCTAAAATTTTTATCCATGATAACACAAGAGCTGGCTTACTCAAACAAGATCCAAACTTACTCACTGATCATGCTCTAGGCCTTAGAGTTGGGCTATGAAAGTTATATTTGGTAACTCATTTGAACAATACCCAAAGGGGTTTTTTAACTTAGTATTTTTTGCAGAGACAGACGGTAAACAGAAATGAGAAGGAAATAAATTTAGCTCATAGTTATTTGCCAATACTGTTCTATCTACTTCTAAATGCTTTTTCTTTCTTTTGAAAATATTTAACGTTTATAAGAAACACCTGAAATCCCTGTGGCTCTGCTAGCACGCAGGGGCTGGAGTGGAGCCTGCTGGGGTTGTGGTGTGTGTTGGGGCAGACCCAGAGGTCTTTGCATGTCACTTTTGCTGTTAGAGGAGGGGATCACTGCAGCACCGCCTGGCCTTTCTGCCACTGGCTGTGTCCACTGAGCCTTGTCAGCTCAGCCTGCCACTGTCCTTACTGTACCGTCTCCTTGTTTCAGGGGTCATGGGCAAAGAAAGAGGGGTCAAGGTGAGCCATACAGCCACAGCTCACAAACCCCAGTGGCCTTCCCAGGCCGCAGTCCTCCTGTTCCCTGTCTGTCATCTAAGAGCAGGAGCATTGCCAGATTCCGACTATCACACGGCCCTTGTTATCTTCGCTTAGGAAGTACCTTTCTCCACTGGCAGCCATGTCACCTGCATCCAGGAATTGGAGCCTCAGTGTTCCCTATCAAATGGGGCCCAATGGGCGGGGAGGGGTGTGTGGAGCTGCCTTCTTCCTCCTTGGGGAAGAGGCTTTCAGTGTCTTTTGCTTATGGAAAGCCTTTTTTGCCATTTGGAAATATATCTCTTTTAATGGAAAAAAATCTAAAATAGATGTTATGATTTTGATATATCATATATGAAAATAGATTTGTAAGGTTCAAATAACTCAAGTTCACAAATAGTAAAAACACCTTTGATTTTTCCTTTGTTTGTCGGTACTTACTCCTCAGTGCCTAGTAGCGGCTAGCACCCCACTAAGTAGCTTATTAAGTTTATGTTTTATTTGACATTTCATCCAGTTCCAAAGCCAATGTATGTTATTTAGAGTTGGCTTTATCTGTTAGTAGTATACTTTAGTTAACTACTATGGTTTTGTTGATAGTTATGATACTCTTCATTAGAAAATTAGTGAAAACCTTTGTCGATAATTGTCTGTGTGGCTTGCTTGTATCCAAGACCTATTCCATCTGTTAAAATTAAGCTGCCCCGTGTTCAGGTTGCCCCTCTACAGTCTAGGATTTAATAAATCTGGTCAGGAGAGAAGGAATCCTTTCTGCAGGCTGAATGGACCAACATTCTTCATTTCCCTCTAATGTCTATATAGATGTCAGTGCTCCAGATTTCCCCATGATAATTTGAAGATACCCTGATATTTTTCATATTTTAGGGTCTCTTTATATGCAAAGTTTTATTTTTTCTCCATTCTCCAGTCTTTAAATTTCTTTTAGACACAAATCATATCTTAAGTGTTTATCACTGATTGATGGTGTCTAGCACAGCACCTAGTTTTTGGTACTTAATTGTGAGCTATTTTCTGGGTGAATGGATAAATACCATGCTTATTGGCTACTGTTAATGGATGTAAGTCTTTGAGTGTACACTGTTATTTTCCTAAACTTAACAGTTGCATGTTATTCATCTTTTCCTATGTATTTGTTTACTTGGGCTGCCCTAACAGAGTATCTCACTGGATAGCTTAAAAAATAGAAATTTATTTTTCACCTGTTCTAGACATTAGAAGTCCAGGAGATCAAAGGATTAGAAAGTTTGCTTTCCTCTGTTGTCTCTCTCCCTGTGTAGCTACAAGCTCATGCCCAACTGTTTGTGTTCTCCTCTTGATCTAAGGACATTGATCATATGGTATTAGATTCCACCTGTATGATTTTGTCTTACCTTAATTACGTCTGTAGAGGTGCTGTCTCCTGTTACAGTCAATACTCTGAGGTATGAAATTTGGGGCTTTAACATGAATTTAGACAGTCTTAATTGAGGTCATAACATTATGTGATAAACAAGGAATAGAAAGAAACTAAAAATTTTCTCTCTTCTATTAATCTTGTGTTCTAGGGAGTGGAGTGGAAATTCTTTCGGTATATGAAAATGAGAATAAAGGAATCAGTATTTCTATTCCCAAATTTCATCTTCTATATATGTGTGAAATGAAAATACTTTAGAAAATCTATCTCCTTCTTAATGTGAGACAATTTGCATCTATGATGCAAATTTTCTCCAATAAAAGCTTTTTACCTACTAATACATTGTACCTACACATGCCAACGAAAGTCTCTGTTTATAATGTAGAATTTCATAGACTTCCTGAGTTTTGAATAAGAAAAAAATATATATTAGGCTATTAGTTGCTTGAAAGATATATTGCATCTTATTCATAAGGTTGTCTGCTTTTTATTGGCATATTAGTTTGTATTGCTCACTGGCTCACTAATATTATGAGTAGGAAGTAAACTTTGTTTCTTTTCAATATTTACCTCACCTAATTAGTATAGGAATTAGTATCATGAAGCATATTTTTGCCATATCAGATGTTACAGTATAGGGCTGTGAAATATACTGTTTGAGAAGCAAGAAACAAAGAAATGTTAGAATGTGGAAATATATTAGAGATTTATATTTACAATGCTAAACATTTGGTTGGTAAAACTATCGTATACAACAACTCAGAAGGCAGATGTATTGGGCTCTTCTCTAGGAAAAGCTGTTAGTAAGAGCCAGAATATTTGTGTTCCTCTTTGCTGCATTTAGCAACATATTATAAGAATAAGATGATCTCAGTAAAGATTATGCTGATTTGTAAGTATAAATTGCTTTCTAGGACTGCAAAGATTACTGCTTCTGCACTCTAAAGAGCAAGCAAATGGCTGAAAAATACTTTGTTCAAAATCTCAAGAGCACTTCTCATTAAAAACAACAACAACAACTCATCCTAACAGCACAGATAAAATTAAGGAGTGCAATGGGATATTCTAGTTTCTGAATGACAATACAAAGAATTCTGCAGACCTCCCTCCCATTTAAATGGCTGGAAAATAAAAAGGTAACCCCTCTGATATGACTCTATATGAAGGGGATGGGGGGAATTGAAGGGGATGGGGGAGTCTAGGTAGGTCAGTCAGGAAAACAGAAAGTCCTCTTTAGACTTCCACAGATAGCAGGACAGGTTCTTGTCTCCCAGCTCTAAGCTGACAAGCTATCTTCCTGTGAGGAGCAGGTTCAGAATTTCAGTATGTCACATCCATTGTTCAAGCTAAAGTCCGGACAAGTGTGGCTATGGAGTCTTTGCCTACCTCCTATTGCTGGGGTGGCACTTCATTTTGGAGATGGCACTGCGAAGAACACTGGTGATTTGCCTACACTTGCCCTGGTCCAGGGTTAGGGGGTCTCATGCTTTAGAGATGGGAAAATTGAAGAGGTCTATAGCTCATCTCCACCTTCCAATGTACTGAGTACGAAGCTTCTTAAGAGATGTATTTCAGTCACTTTCTCCTCCCCCAGATACAATACCCCAAATCAATAACTTAAAGGTTTATTTTGTTTCACAGTCTGTAGAGGTTTCAGTCCATAGTTGACTGGTTCTAACCTAGAATGGCACGGTAGAAGGGCCTGGGCAGAAGATAGCTCCTTACCTCATGGCATTTGAGAATAAGAGTCAAGAGAGTGGCTTTGAAGGGAGATACATCTTTCCATGACTGAAGTGACCTGCTTCTTCATGTCAGATCCCACCTCCTCTTATCAGTGTCAGTAATAATATACCCCACACCCCATAATCCGGTCACTTTCCCAAAGGCCCACCTATGAGCACGTGAGGATGTTGAGGGACATCTAGACATAAACTATAATGGGACCACTCACAAATAAACCTGACATTATCTTGTCTTCTCCAGCCATTGGTCAGAGGTTTTTACAGAGTGAAGTCTACAGAGGAAAAAAAGAAGTAGGCCATAAAGACATCACCAGATTTCTTCCCAAATAATTGACATTACTTACAAAAGAGTATGAAGGAGTTCAAACTTAAGGGCCCTCTCAAAAGAAGTATCAACTGTGTTGAAATAAGACTAATATATTTATTGATGAATCAAAAGAGAAAAACAAGAAAGATAACAAAAACAATAAATGTATTAGTTCTTTATTTTTTAATTAATTTAAAAGACATGTAAAGTACAATACATTGTTGAGTTTTTAGTATTTGTAGAATGTAATGTACATAATAATATTGAAACAGAAGTGAAGAAAGGAAATATGGTTTTATATGAGCGATCTATCTATCTGTTAAGTTAGCACAAATTTAAAGGTGCTGCTTATCAGTTAAGAGTTTTATAGGAAGTCCTTAAACAACCATTAAAGAATTGCCTGCAATATATAGTAGAAAATTAAACAAATTAAGTTGCTATATAAAAGCATTTACTTAATATAAAAGAAAGCAATAGAAGAGAAATAAAGAAACAAAAAATGACATGCAAATAAAGATTTTAAATGGCAGACATAAATTCAGATATACCATGGTACATTCAACATTATTAGAAAAAACAATATAACAAAAAATAGATCATGGGACAAGCCAAAAGTGACAAAACTATTTACTTTGCACAGAACACATATTTTATATTTAAAGATACAAATAGATTGAAAGTGAGGAATAATCAGAAGTTTATTATGCACACAGAAACACGAGAAAATTTGAGTTCTCCTAATATCAGAAAAAACAAATCCACAGCAAATATGTTACTAGATAAAGAGATATTTTATAAAAATAAGTGAGTCAAAGCAAGGAAACTATGAAAATTATATTGCAACTATATAGCAATGAATTTAACTATTGACTACTAAACACAATAAAATTTATTTTAGGAAATAGTAGAAGAAACACAGATTATCTAAATAGAGAACAGACAATAGAACAACCAGTAGAAATTCAATAGAAAGGTAATTATGCGACAATATAGAGCAACTATAACTAACAGACATCTGTAAACTGTACCACCCACAATAGGAGAATACACATTTTCTTAAGTGCAATTGCAACATTCTCCATAATATATTGCACATTAATCTCAATAAATCTAAATGGATAAAAAAGTTTGCTCTCTGATCATAATAAAATCTAAACAGAAATCAATAATAGAAAGAATTTGAAACTATAAACATGTATAAATTAAAGAAACATATGCATAAGTAACCAATGTATCAAAGGAAAAAAGAAAACTCAAAAACCATCTCAAAATGAATGACTACAAAAAAATAACAAATCCTATGGAATGCAGCACTGTATTTGAGGGATAATTTATAGCATAAATGTATGAATTTATAAAAGGTGAGATCTCAAATTGACAATCTAGCTTTTAACGTTAAGGCACTAGAAAAATAAGAGCAATTACACCTACAGAAAGTAGAATGAAGAATAAAATAAAGATGAAGTATAAATGCATGAAATTAAGAATGTCATAAATTTCAAGCTGATTCTTAGAAAAGATTAGCAAGTTGAGAAACTAAGTTGAGACAAATTGATAAAGTCAAATGAAGGAATTATAATAATTAAATTAAAAGCATCAAAAATGAAGAAAGTGACATTACTGTTGATTTTAGAGGAATAAAAACAATTATTAAGGGGAGATTATGAGCATTTGTATGGCAATGAATTACAGTTGAGTGAAATGAAGAAATTCCAAGAAAACAACGTACCAGACTGACTCAAGAAGAAGTCGACAACCTGATAAGCTCAAAAAAAGAATATTTAATTAATAAAGAAAAAGTATGCACAAAGTAAAGCTTACACTTACATTACTTCCCTGATGATTTCTGTTAAATATTTACATAATCATTAAAATAAAAACTTCCAATACTTATTTATTTATTTATTTATTTTTATTTTAAAGAGACTAAAACCAAGCAAAATAGAATAAAGCCAATCAAAACAAACTGCTGTGACACAGGATTTCAAAACTATGAAATCAGCAGTGGTTACCATAATGCCTCCTGTTGTCTTCAAAATAGCTGCAGATTACCTTCATATGTAGTAAAAATCAAAGAAAACAGAATAGAATAGAACCAATAAAACCAAAACAATGAATACAATAAAGGACTTCAAAACAAGACAATTGTAAAACCAAAATGGCTACCATAATATATCTTGCTATCTTTGAAATAGCTGTTCATGCCATTGCATATAGCAAAACTGAACAAAATAAAATGAAATCAAACAAAATAATGAAGATGATACAGGACTTCAAAACAAGATAATAGGGAATTAACAATGGCATCTTCAGAAGGAGATCCCGCATAGATGCTGCACTACATACACTTATCCTCTGAACAGATGATCAGACCACCAGCCTTAGACCTGCAAAGTCAGTGTAACACCAAACACCACAACCCTCACACTGCATGCCACCTCAATACCCATCATTGCAGCCTGTGTTTCTCCAGATCAACCAGTCGCTAATGGGGGGTGGCGTGTGTGTTTTCTCTTCTTGTTTCCTAGCCTTTTTATCGAAAGGGGCTAGGTTCTGGCTGACCCCACGACTGCCCATGCATGGTGCTGATTTGCAGGGAATGCTTGCTTCTTGGTGATTTCCTGTTCTCTTCTCCCACAGTCTGTGGATGGCGCTGACTGAAGGGAAAAGGCTGGGGTCTGGCTGTCCTGCTGGTGGTGGCCAAGCTACTTTCAAAACTCTTTTAAAAAAATAGGAAAGGGAACACTTCTCAATGTGTTTTATGAAGCAAGACTACTACAACACCAAAACTAGACAAAGATATCAGGAGATATATCACTTGGTGGCACAGTGCATGTTTGACAAGAATGAGGTCATGAGTTTGATTCTAGGTAAAAAATCCCCAAAAACCCTCTAGACTGACCTTTTACAAACATGGTATTCAGTAAAATACTAGTAAACAGCATCAAGCAATGCATAAAAGAAATGTAACTTGACCAAATGAAAATCATCCCAAGAATATAATATGGCTTTTTAATGGAGTAAAAGTCTACAAGTTCCACATGATTATCTCACAAGACTGAGAAAATCTTTTGATAAATTCTACATATGCTCATGGGAAAAATACTCAATATACAGGGAATAGAATGGCTGGAACAAGAGTCTATGAAAAATGCACAGCTAATGTCTTGTTTAATGTGGAAAGAAGGATGTTTTCCCTCTAAGAACAAGAAAGGGATATCTACTCTTAATATTTCTATTCAATACATTCTAACCAGGAGATGAGTAAAGAAGTAAAAAAACCAGGAAAAATATATAGGAAAAATAAACTGACTGTATTCATAGATTCAGTTTGTATATAGAACATGTTTAACAATTCACTAGAAAACTATTAGAGCTAATAAGTGTACTCAATAAACTTGGTGGACACAAAATCAATACTCAAAAATCAATTTTATTTTTATATATTTATTATAAACAGGATGATATGTATTGAAATAATATGAAAATAAAAACAATTTGATTTATAATATTAAAGGAAAATATTTAGTAATATACTTAATAAAGTAAATACAAGCTTATTCTCTTAAATCTACAGAACAGTATTTGCAAAGAATAAATGAAGTTTTAAAAAATGGAAAAATACTCATCTTCTTGCATTGGAGGATTCCATATTGCTAAGATGTCAGTATGCTGCAGTTACATCTCAATGAATTTGATATTAAAAAGAGATACGTTATTTTCTCACACATTTTGACTCAACGTAGCTACCTTCAGTTGGAAAGACATAAACACTAGAAGAAAGCACAATAACAAAAAAGCAACAATGACTAAAACTAATGAATACAAGAGGAACAAGTCTTAAACCTGTAAAAGGAATTCAGAGGATTATGATTAATTCATGGAACTGAGTGGAAACATACAGACTAGAAGTTAAGATTTTAAGGGAAGCTCATTGTTAATAAAACAATAACTACAGTTTAAAAACCTTAATTATAAAATAATTTTCAGATTCCAAACTTACTTTAGCAGAAATGGACAGGGATGGTCCAGACCTATGAGAATGAACATATTTTTCATTACTCAATTCAAATACTGCCATCTAGGACAACAAAAAAGCAAAAATTATGCCAAGAAACTAAAGTTAGTGTCATGCAAAACAAAATACTCAGGGGCTTCTCCCGGAGAGTTCAACTGGGAATCTGAATCTTTCCCAATTCTCATGAATTGAGGCTTCACTGACTGTCCGGTGGTGTTTCAGCATTGCAAGGGATCTGGGATTACTGTTTGTGTAGCATTTTTCCTTTTTCATAGTTAGAGCCTGTTAAAATGATCTTGTTTCTGTACTACCATTGGTGAAGAGGTGTATTTGAGCTGACCGTCTAAGTTCACAGGTCAGGAGACCATCAAGCTATCTCCAGTTGAAAAGAGTATAAAAAATAACTTAGTGACTCATACATTTGAGCTAGATTCTGTCAGTAGACTATTTATTTTCAGTATATTGCTGAATGTGTTCTATGTGTGGGGAAAAGGGTGAACATGATGTGATTAGAGAAGCAAAAAATTCGTAGTCTTCTTCATGGTCACACAGCTATACTTCTTAGTTTGTGTTACATTTAATGATGACTATTTGACAAGTTCTAGGAAAGAGGGATATCATATCTAAGCCCATTAAAAATCATGACATATCCTTCTTCATTCTTTTATACCTTATCTATTAGGGAAGTGGGAAAGAATCTCCAAGGGGACCTTGGGAGCCTTATGCTGCATATGGCACAGCCTCCATCAGCCTGGGTCCAGGAAAATATGGCAGAGGGCTCCAGTAACTTGTTTACCTTCTCAGCCTATCATTTAAATAACAAAATTCTCTAATCTCCTCTATTACGTGTTTTCAGTCTGCCTGTTTTTAAGGAGAAATTATCCTTCCCTAAGTAATGCAACTCACCCCATCCAATTTCTTCTTCCCTGCTGAGTTTAACGCTTTGCTGTCACTAGAAAGTGTAGTTTTTCAGTGATTCATGTATATCCTAGGTGCATGAATGGCTTCTCAGACTATTTACCTCCTCATCAAGGTGGTTCCCTTCTCTTGAGTTTTATATCTTTCTCTGTATATTTGATCTCATCTGTAGTTATTCCAGTAATTTTTAACTGTATGTATTATACATGTGTAGTGTGGTTTAAATGAAATAGGAAACATGAGGAATCTGGTGTCAAAGTGTATAGATGGCATAAACACGTATTATGGTTCTTCCTCTTTCTTATTCCACTCCATGCACTAGGGAGACAATGTCTTAAAAATTTTGTCCTTATATCATCTTGGTAGTATATGTAACATTTTTCCAATCCTTCAACCTGAAATGTTGAAAATTTTCTAGAAAGAAGTGTATTAAAAAACAACACAGAGTGTTACTCATTTAAATAATTTATTTTTCAATCAGGGACATCAGTTTGATGATTAATACTCTGCATTCATTTTCTCCTTTAAGAAATATGAAACAAACAGGCTTGCACAGTGTATATATAATTCATTTAAGTGTTGAAGTCTGAGCCTACATTTGTAAGAGAAAATTTCAAATGAGCTATAATTAATATGTCATGTTAGGAGGAGCAGTGGGATGAGGGGGTGGAAGTAAATGGATCCACCTGATGTGCTTGCAGTGTACGTGCGGAAAGGAGAAATTAAAGTTAATGCACAAAGAAAGAGCCAGCTTTGCAAGCTTATAACTTTGAGCTCATGCCAAAGTAAATAGGTATATCTGTGGGTATCTCCTGGAAGTGTAGAAAGTGCAGGTTGAAGATGACAGACGGCAGCATACTGTGGAAGAGAAAAGATGAAGAATGTATTAATCTGGAAGGCCAATCTTATTTTTCTCTGTTCCACTGCCATTGACTGACTGAAATGTAAAAAGCCACCACCAACAAAAGTATTTCAAATTTCTTTCTCTTAAGCTTCTTTCTTGAGTAAAGAGAACTGACAGATACCCTTTTTCTACTTCTCCTATTAACAAGAAGTGACGTATTGAGGCTGAAGTGTTTTACAAACCTAAAAGGTACTATATACTTAGATTTGTCTTCCATGAGCTTTTGACCCCACCATCACTGTCAGAGAGGAATTTGATATATCAATTTAGATAAAAAGCCTCATCTAGGTGTTTTTCTAGCTTGATTTTCAAGTATTTCCAATAAGATTTGGTAAATTCAGCTCTTTATTAGATGTATAGAATGAGGAAAACTTCCATTCTATCACTGAGGTAACTGGTTTGGACCGCTCCAGATAGGAAATGCCACCTCTTTTTATTAAACCTCTAGTTGATTTCAGGATCATCACAGAAGGATTGCAAGGGAAGGCTCTTCTTTCTAGGTTTGGCTTTTGCTCCAGAGAGTTCATCTCTGTCCCAAGCTACTACTGAATCATCAAGACAATAAATCACCCAAAACAGTAGAAAAATTTTTAGGAGTGCTATTTCTGTCCTACCTGGCGAATGATTTCTGTCTCATCTGTCTAATCTTAGAAATAAATTGATAGCTTTTCATACAATGTTGCAGTTTTGAAGTGAAAGAGGTTGGAGCTAAGAATTGGGAAGCTCATTCTTGTGATCAAATCCTCAGAGAGGATGGTGCCCAGTTAACATGCCTTTTTAAAGAGTTACCAAGATGTCCAGTGGGCCTATGGGCAGAAAAATGGGAGTGGAAAAACTTGGTAATTATTCTTTAAGGGATGCCTATTGGAATTGAGGATGTTTAATCTGAAAATGAGATGCTGTATAGCAGTCATGGTGGCACAATTATAGGGTATCAGAGTAGAAAAACAAAAATCAGAAAAAAAATGGAAAAACAGAACAGACCAGAATAGTTTGACTGAATACAAATACATTTTTTCTGAAACATTAATTTACAGTACTAAGATCCATACCACTGACATTATTTTAGTGGTTATTTGTAGTGAATCTATTAAATATGTTTAAAAATATTGAGAAAGAGGTATTTGAATTTTTATTTTTATTTTGAAAAGAATAAAACCAAATGAGAGAAAAAATAACAACAACAAATAAAACCCCAAAATGGGGTCATTCAAAACAAAAGGATGGACATAGTATATTCTTTAAAACCACAATACAAGGTGATCTACAATGGTTACCATGAAGTCTCTTGTTATCTTCAAGAGAATTGACCATATCATCAGGTAAAATAAGATTGAACATAGTAGTATAGAACAAAAACAATAAAAACAAAACATTGGAGACATATAGGACTCAAAAGAGGGTAATAGTCAAACCAGAATGGGTATCATAGTGAATCTTATTGCCTTCAGAGTAGTTGCCTATACTGTCAGACTTGATACTATCAAACATAACAGATTCCAATAAAATCAGTCAAGACAAGACAGCAATTGAACAAAACAGATTCAAATAAAATCAGTCAAAGCAAGGCAGTGAAAGCACTACAGGGTTTCAGATTAAGTTAATAGGAAATTAAAAATGGTTGCTGCAGTATATCCTGCTATCTTTGGAATAGTTATCTATGCCCTCATATCTAGCACAAGTAGACAAACTGGAACAGAATATAACCAAACTAAACAAAGTGATGAAAGCAATATGGGTTTGTAATCATGATACAAGATTAACAATGTCCTCTGCCTTCCCTATTTAGACAATTCCTCCCCTTTCATTTCACAGGGTACATTGTACATTTTGTATACCACTAACTCCTTTAGTTTTCAGATTAGGGAGGCAACCTGCTATTTACTTAAGTGATTCTGAACCTTACTACCCCTGAGCTTGATCTCAAGTTTTATCCACTTACCTACAACAGCCTCAAGGTTTTCCTTCCTTATAGCTGAGTAGTTCTCCATTGGATAAAAGTGTTATGTCTTTCCAACCAATCTGCAGCTGATAGGTGAGCTACTCCCACTTTTTTCTGGTTCCCTGTCACATAGAGCATTATTTTCTCATCTTTGACTTTCAGTCCATAAACCCTCTTTCAGGTTAAATATATTTCTTGTAGAGAGCATCTTGATGGACCCTATCTCCTGATCCACTCTGCCTGTATTTCTTTTTTTAGTGTATCAAGGCCATCCATGTTAGCGATTATGGCCAGCTTTCTCTGCCTCATCTCTGCCATGCTATTTTGCTGCCATTGGTTGTCTACTTTTCCCCTTCATTCCACTATCTGCCCCGATCAGTGAGCCCCCTCTGTCACTGTTCTTGAAACCATGGTCTTTTTTTCCCTCTCTCTCTAGAATGTCCTTCAGTATGTTTTGTAGGATTGGATTGGTGGTCATGAACTCCCCCAGTTCCTCTTCGTTATGGAAGCATCTTGTTTCTCTGTTAATTTTGAGAGAGAGTTTTTCAGGGTACATCAATCTGAGTTGGAGGTTATTTTCTTTCAGGGTTTGGAATACTTCGCTCCAAGCTCTTCTTGATTTGATGGGTTGTGTCAAGAAGTATGCTGCGATTTTGATGGGGTTTTCTTTATAAGTGATCTGTTTCTTTTCTCTAACAGCTTTTAATATTCTGTTCTTATATTGAATTTCTGGGATGTTAATTATTATATGTCGGTGTAGATCTATTTTGGTTATAACTGGCTGGAATTCTGTATGTCTCATATATCTGAATATCATTTCCTTTTCCTATGCTTGGGAAGTTTTCTTTAATTATTTCTGTAGATAGCCTTTGTATTTCATTTGTGTTTACCCCTGCTTCTTCACTCACATTTTTTATTCTTAAGTTATAGATACTCTTGTCATTTTCTAGCCTTTGTATTGTTACTTCCCGGTTCTTTGTTATTTTTAGCATATCTTTCCTTTCAAGATCACATGTTGCAAATCTGTCTTCAAGGTTTGATAGTCTATCTTTAGTTACTTTAAAGCAGATTTGCCAGCTTTCACTGGGGTTTTAAATTTTCTGATATTTGCTTTGAATCTGTTTCATGTATTCTAGGTTTTTTTTTATATTCTTATTCTAAGGTTTCTCTCCTTTTTCTATGCTCCTCCATTCTTCCATCTGTGTCTTCTTGAGAGGTACTTAGCATTCCTTTTATTATTTTTCTTATATCTTCCTTTACATGTATTACTATTTCTGTTTTTAGCTCTTTTATAATGTCATGAAGGTAATTCTTTATGTCAGATGCTGCTTTTTCCAAAATCACAGGTGTGCAATCCCTGATCTCTTCTGTGTTTATCTCTCCTGGGCCAGTACTGTTTGGGTTAGAGGTTGGAGATGTCCTTTTTTTTCTTCCTCTTGTCATGTTTCTGGTTTCTTCCAGATGAGTGGATAATGCTGGTCCCCAGAACTTCCTGTATTGGCTATGATTACGCTGAAGCTAGCTGGCTAGGGATTGCTGCCCTCTCCTATCTGCTGCTGGCCACTGAAGTACAAGCAGGGTGGGGCAGGGTGGACCCTCCCTTCTTAGCTGGACAACCACTGGGAGTCTTCACCATGTTAGTGTGTGCCATGTGGACTGGCTGGTTAGGGAGAGCTTCAGGGAGACCTCATCCTTGGCTATTGGATCTTGCACAGGGGTGGGACTCAGTCCAAGCAATTCTCACCAATCTGCTCTGCGCTAGGAGTGGCTGACTGAAGCTGCTTCAGTTCTGGTTCCAGGCTTATCCTGCCCGACTCCAAAACGTCACCCAGCCATTTGCCCACTCCCATGTGAGGACTGAGTTCCCACATTCACAGTGAGCTGAGCCGGTGCAGATCTTGGTGCTGTTCTCTGCTTCACCACTCCCTTCTGTGACCATCCTGCCACCAAGGCCCTGGGGCTCACCAACCTCCAACTTCACTGTGGCCACATGTCTTCAGATTCCAGCATTGTTTTGTACACAGCTGGACCAGCTCTGGTGAGAGTTCGTCTGGCTATAGTCTTCCGTCCACATTTTTGTTTTCTTTTTTGTTTTCCTTTTAGTTTCTTCCTGGGTTGAGAGGCTCTATCTCCTTCTGTCTGGTCTACTCCAGGATGTTTTATTCTAGCATCTGAGCTGTTTCTCTCAGAGAGACTCTTTATTTTGCTGTTTATTGAGCTTCCATTTTCCTACCACCCTAGAGATATTTGAATTTTAAAGTACAAAGTAAGGTTGAGAGTGCATAAGGAAAATGTGATATTTATACACATTGTAGTACTACTACTAGTCTATCATAAAGAAGAAACTTGAATAGTTAGTAAGTAAATGGATGTAACTTGAGAATATAATGTTAAGTGAAATAAGCCAGACTCACAAGCATAATATTGTATGGTTTCACTTATAGGAGAAACTTGAAGTATATGTATGCAGATGAGGAATAAAAGGGTAGATAAATGGGAAGTGGGTAGAGGTTCAGATGCTTCTCCAAATTACCTATTCTGTTATTTCAAAAATATTTTAATATATATGCTAATTTGTTTTATTTATACTACTAGTGTCTCTTAGATCACTGAAAAGAAAATACTGTGCTAATATCTGTTTGTTTCTTCTTTGCAAAAAGAGTAAGTTTTCTGTATATCTCATATTCTGAGTAGCTGATATGAAGATAATGACACATAGTACACTATTATTATTCTCTTACTGTTGTGAAACTTTGTTTGAATGTTTTATAAAATGAAAAAATAAAAGTTAAAAAGAGTGTAGAGTCAAGAATCACAGGAATTGGAATTTCATACTGAGTTCTAATGATTTACTAGTTGAATACTTTTATGTTTAATTTCTTTTCATTTTCTCGTAGATAAAATATAGATGATTGCAATTCTTCCTAAATATGGTTTCTGTAGATAGTAAGTAAGATGATGGATTTAAAGTGGTTAGTATAGTCCTAGAAGAAAAGGTGATCAGTAAGTGAAAATTATTCATTATTATCATTATTTCATGACTTTTAACTTGAAGAATTGCATAATATATTTAAAAATCATTATGCATTAGATACTTTTCTCATTGCTGAAATAAAATTTACAACACCCAAAGATAAAGGAGAAATGATTTATTTAGCTTAGTTTGTAGAATTTTCAGTTCATAGTTGGCTTGCTCAAAGGCAGTGTAGCATGGCAGACAGGCATTGCAGAAGAGAAACAGTTCATGGTGGGCAGAAGCAAAGCAAGCAAAGGATGATCACAGCTCTTTCTATCCCTTTCATTTTATCCAGGGTACCTAGGGCAGGTATCACTCACACCCTTAATCCTAGTTTCCTTGATCTTACTTAGCATTAAACCGTGAATCAATCCCAGCATCACACACCCTAGATCCAGCCACTTGTGATTGCATGAGGCTTTGAAGGGACATCTAGACACAAGCTATAACAAATTGTAACAGCTTTTTCCTGTGAAAGACTGTCTTAATATAGCTAATATTTGATATTTTTTTAGTCCAGTATGTTGCAAAACGTGGTTGTTTATAAATCATTAACATTTGCGTCTTATTTACAAAATTGCTAATAATGTCATGCTGCATAGTAAGTTTGTGTATAAAGTCTACTTAGCTTTTTATTTAAAATGAAACAAAACATAAAAAGACAACAACAAAGTAAATGTGCTAAGAATGAGTACAGTAAAAGTATAATTGAGAAAAGTTAAATCACTTTTCTTCTATATGAGGTATTTGTACATAAATAGAGACTTCTATTACCCAGCGTTGCAAGTTTTTTCTCAGTGATTAGAGAAAGGTCAATTTTTATGACAGTGGGTTGTCAAGGAATTAATTATGTCATCAGTTACTTATTTATCATTAAAATTCATTCAGAATTTGAGGAAGAATGAAAATGAACACAGGCTTTTGTTATGTTTGTAGTAGAGGTTTAAAATTTCATATCTGTAAAAATTACAATATGTAGCTAAAAAAGTTAGAACAAAATAAATTTATTCTGAGGAAATTTGCATTAATAGCCTTGAGTGTCTAATTAATTTAATGCCATTTAGCTTGCATTCACACAAACAGGTTTAATTTTTATGGAATTGTGTATTTGGTGATATAGGAGCTGTAATTTCTATGAGCTACTTGAAAACCATGTTCTGCTCTGTTTTTCTCTCCTTTCATAAATTTTGGTGTTACAAAACTGTTAGTCATAAAAAGGCATTTATAGTTTGAAATAATTTTCTTTTTTTATTTATTTTCTTTAAAAATGCAGTTTTAAAAGTAATAAAGCCTTTCCTTCTTAAATCTTCAATCTTTTTTTTCCTAAGGGAAGATTAATTTATAAATATGCTAATGGATTTGTATAATATTAAACTTTCCCAAGAAAAATTACATTACTTCATATGAATGAACACATCTATCTTATTCAATTTATAAACTAATGGTTGAAAACCCAAAACTGTTTCCTACTATGTGTCTTATAACTAAAATGACTGCAGGCACAGCCACAAACTTGGCATTTCACAGCAAATTTATTGGATGAGTTTTTTTTTCAGTTCGTTTATTGAGTTTTCCTCATTTAGCTGTATTTGGAGTCCAGCTAATAAAATGCAATTTCTCTTACCAAAAGGTGAAAAAGTAAACATGTTGCTCAAAATAGAAGCAATTTCTAAACAGAAAGTAGACTAAAAAGGACAAATGCTTAGTTTAAAAGTGGTATCAGTGGTAGAGATTCTGTGATGAAGATCTTACTACAGCTAACTTTCATTAAAACAGCAGGGTAGCTTTCTTAGGTTAGGTGATGAGCTAAGGGCTTGGTGGTTCACTAAGGGAGCTGTTTCACATTCACTCTGGTGCTATGCATAAAAAACGCAACCTCTTTTCAATTTTAGCTGCTTCTTTATTTCTTATTTTCCCTAGTTAGATCATTCCATTGCATAAATTACTTCTGGAGTCAGCTCAAAATGCCCAGTGCCTTCTTTACCAGTACCCTGAGACAACCATCACAACTTGTAGGTGTATGTTGTCCCCAAGAGATACGGGTATCTCCCTCTAAAACAGTCAGGAGACTGGCTGGACTTGTAAGCAAAGTAGATAGGAGGAGAATAGATTCCAAAAAATTAACACTAGGATCCCCATAAATAGATCTTACATCTTGGAATTCTAATACTTTTCCTAATAATTATACAGTCAGTTTCATAAAGGTTTTCTACTAATAACTTGAAAGGATTCTCATTCAAGGGATGATTACTGTCAGGGGCAATTAAAGTTCTCATATTGCTTTCAAATATTTCATAGAAGAGGGCCTCAAAATGGTTCTGTGAAATATAAAGAGAGATTGGGTCTGCTTACTCATCTTCACAAAGGTAAGAGGACGGCTTTGGAAAAATAATTTCTAATAATTTTTGTTGATCTTCATGATAACTTAGGAAAGGTGATTTAAGATTTTTTTCAAAAGTTAAGTGGGGGGCCAGGGATTTAGCTCAGTGGCATAAGCGCCTGCCTTGCAACCTGAGGTCATGAGTTCGATCCCTGGTACAAAAAAAAAAAAAAAAAAAAAAGTTAATTGGGAACTACTGACTGCCTCAGGGCATGAAATAATGTGGATTGAATTTACTAGACTGTTTTGTTTGCTTATGGTAAGAATTTTTTAAACTGGTTTAAACTGGGAAGTGTGTGGGAAAGAAAAAAAATTGGTTTGTGAATAAAGAAAAAAATTCAGAAATACAGGCAGAATGAGATGTTTCTCTATTCTGGTGTTCACATTATGTCACTAGGAATTGGTCAACTATCTCTCAGCTCTCTTCTCCTTTACTTGACTTAATGTTAGCTTCTATCTGTGTCTACCAGACAGTCAGGTCATGCATCCAATTTCTCTTTTCTATGGGTCCTAGCAAATTCTAGGGCTGTCATTGGCCATCTCATATCATGTACCCACCCTTGGAGCTAAAAGTGTCAGTTCCACCTGACACACACAGTCTTAGGGAGGGAGAATAGCCTTACTTAAGGGAGAGTACGATTAGGGCTACAAAGGTGAAATAATGTTTGGTAATAGCCATTATTAAAAGAAAATGCATGTCACAATAAATAGGAAAGAGAGCTCAGTTGACAAAATCACCAATGGGGACATTTTGTTGCATTTGCTATAAAGAATATTCTTCACTGAGTCTATGTCATTCCAGTTCATGTACTTCAGTGACTTCTTGTCTAGGTGGGTTTATATGTAGTTGGAAATAAGAATATTCTTGGCTTTGAGCATGTGGCTTTTTAACATCTGTAAATTCTGTTTCTTCTGATTGGAATGTAATTTCTCCCAAAGAAGCCCCTCTCTTACAGTCTTTTATTGTACTTCTCTAAGAACCTAGAACAGGGTTGGACTTAAGGCAAAGTCTATGTATACACTTTTGATGGATTCTTTTCAGCTGTTGGTGATTTTCACACTGAAGGATTTCTCAAGGATGTTTCTCAAAACTATCCTTGCTGAGAGCTACATTTGTTTTCCATCTTTCCATATTCCTTCAGGAGTCTGAATATGTCCTTTTAACATGCCTCCGGGTTTCTGTGCTTTCTCTCACACCACCAACGCTCTGTCTGGCAGAAGCTGGGACCAGGCTGCTGTCTTTCTTCCACACTGATGGGTTGTGCTTCACCGAGTTTTGCTTCATGCTGCTTTCCTGATCCGCTTTGCATAACTGCCTGGAAGAAAGTACTTTTGTGGATAATCTGAAAGAGAGGAATATATTGAACATTATTTTGCTTGGGCATATTTCATGGGTTAAATGCATCAAAAATACTATTACAGGGAATTCCCACATAGAGCAAGCAATTCTTAAATCTTAACAATGGAGAATGCATTTTAGAGCATGTATGATACACTGTAATTAGAAAACAATCAAAACTTTAGGATAATTTCTTAAAAACATAGGATTTTAAGGACCTATAAGAGTTCTTGATTTGGTTTTTGGAAAGGGCCTCAGAGATAATATAGTCCAGGGATAGAAAATAGATTCATCTTGTGTGCCAAATTTGATCAGTTGGTGGTGGTTGCCTGGAGAGCTGTATTAAGAAAGAATTTATGGCGAAGTCCAGACACAGTGGGGAAAAGTACTGGGATAGATTTTTTTTTCATGTCTACCACAGCTAAAGAAGGGGAGAGCGTCACCATATGCAGCATGTATTTGCAGACTCAATGCAGTCTCCCACTTTACAAAATTAGAAAAATTAGTTCAAGATCACATTCTTTGTAACAGAGCCCAGTCTTCAATATTTCCTCAAAAGTTCTTTCCAAGTGAATTATTTGAGATGAGCCTGCAAAGTCAGAATAGTCTGATATTTTATTTAATCTCAGAAGCTATTAGCTAAATAGAACATATAATTAAACCATATTCTCTTCTTAGCCAAGAAATCATCAAATATATATTGAGCACATACTACATGCTAGGTAGACATGGTGCTTAGTATTACTGATAAACATGCTCCTTCGTTGTTGATCAGTTCTCTGTGAGAAGAAAAAAAACTGATTTGTTGCATAATTTATCTCTACTACTTTTTTGTGTGCTCTCTTTCACTATCAATTTGGTCCCTTCTTTGATCCATAAGTTTACTGCCCATAAAGAGATGAGGGATAAGCACGAAAGCATTTAACTAATGTCATCTTTTATAAATTCTCTATTTCCTAAACAAGTACTGCCCTTTGGACTGTCATGAAAATGGAAGTATATTCAAATGAATCAGCAGCACATTATGGACCTGGTTTTTTAATAATAACAGGTGTCTAACGTGTGCATGTGACATGCAAAATATGCTGATGCAAATGGATGATTGCATGTGCAAAAATATGCAGATTAATGTGCAAACAGATGTTCAAATAATTTTCCATTATTGCATGCCATTACCCTTTTTGAATGCACAACTGCATAGCTTGTATACAGATATGTTTGCATTGTTTGTATTTCATGTGTGCAATTTATACAAATCTTTTCAAGGACTGTACTCCATCATATCCCTAATGGGAAGCTTTAACCTTCCAATGTATCATCAGTTCCCTGAGAGAGTTATCAGCAGGAAGAGAAGAATACTGTAACTTACCATTAGAAAACTTGATATCACTCAGAAGATAAATGCTGAATTTTATCTGTCTCTCTTTGTTAGAAACATGGTCCTTTCCTATCAATACAGCTTTTGATGTCAGTATAATAAAATGTAAAATCTGTGCAGATTCCGAAACTGTCAAAACAACAGTATGCACTTAACAAAACTTATCTAGCTTTTGGTAAGTGTTTTTGTTTGTTTGTTTTATTTTGTCGTCTTTTCTTACATCTCCATTCTTATGTGTTCATAGATAATCTCATGAAATATATCTTTGATTTTAAGGGAAACGAAACTTTGGTTTATGAAATCTTTTAGGGATATTTTGTGGACAATTTTAGATATCATATCAAGAAATGGAACATTAAAAATGTTAGGATCTCATCTATGCTCCAAGCATTTTTAGGTGATCTACTTCAAGTTGCTATCTTTTTTCCCATATCACTATAAAACAAAAATTACAAAAACTTAATATTGTTTTCTGCTATTTTTAACATCATATTTTAAATAATATTTTTCTAAAACAGCATTTTGCATACCAAAATTTTTCCTTGAGCTGAGTTTTGGGAATATGTGGTTCAAAATTCTCTATATTTTACTTTATTAATATGACATTTTCTGCTACCATCATTATTTTCAAATTATTGAAATTCTCATTTCTTTCCCTTCTAGAGTAGAAGTACCTATGCCTAAGTAAAATTTAAAAACCAAATAGTTTGAGAGGGAGGTAAAGAGAAGAACAAAAAGCACAAAAGATATTTACATAATTACAATTTTATAAAGAAAAAATATAGCAAACCTATTTTTATCCAACAACAAGTGAAGTAACTATTAAAATGCAAGGTATCTTGTAACAATTAAAAAAGTGTGCATGTTTGTGGTGGGGGAAACTTAATGTGGTTGTTATTACTCTAAATGTAGTTAAACATAGAAGTTACATTGGAAATTAGTATTTGAAGGCAGTATTTTATTTGTAATCTGTGAAGAAAAAGTTTCATGCATTTCCCATGCTGCAACCTGAAACAAAGCTAATGTAAGAGTTAAATGTTTATTCTTTTCTGAGATGCCTTCCCCTCCACAGTTACTTATTATTATGAGGTCCAAAGCATTAACCCTAAAGGCCCATCTACTCACATTGTATAGCCCTGCTTGCCTGTGGACAGGACCCTGTCTGTCTGTTTCCTCTATTGCACTATTTTGTTTGTACTACTGTAATCATCTTGCTGGCCCAGATCTGTGTGGGTGTGCTGGCAGCTTTACAACAAAGTTACATGGGAACAGAGTTAAGGTTGAATATTTATTAGAAGAAGCCATCTGGCGTCAGGCTGTCTGTACAGGGGGGCTCGCTTCTTTAGTAGGCGCTCCTCTTTCTCTATAGCTCTTCCTCCCTTTCTCTTTCCTGTTGTCTCTCCCTGCTCCTCATTTCACTGTTCTGAAAAAGTTGAATGTGCCTCTCTAACCTATTAATTTTGTCCTTTGCATTTATGCTCTTTAAAATAACTGCCAGAGCACAGTTTCTTTCAGAATTTTTCTATTTTCTTGGAGGCAGCTCGTTGCTTCTTGCCACAATGGGGGTGTCCACTGAGGGTCACTGTGAAAAAGAGTGGGACTGCCATAGTGCGATGATAGCATTATTTGTGGGCTTGCAATTTGCCCTGACTATCCACTTCATGTTTCTGCTTTGGGTTTTCTTTTTACCTCAATGAACAAACTAATATTAAAGTACCTCTCTTTGGAGTCACACTAATGTCCACATGAGCAATCAGATGCATTTTGGAGATTACGTGTTTGCCACCTTGCTCTACCTCAACTGTTTCTAATGTTTTTGAGATGATTACCTTTCCAATTAACATTTTTGCGAGTCACTTTTTTTTCTTATCTTTTCTGTGAAGGGTCTTATTTTCTTCCCTTCTTCTTTGTCATTTTAGCTGCAACTCCGCGTCTGTGCAGCACTCACACCACCAGCTATGGCTTCAGCTGGGCACTCCCAGTCTATGCAGACTGTGCTGAGCATGGAGTGTTCTTCTCACAATGCCATGATTGTTAGGCTGAATGAATGAATGATGAAAGTTTCTGATGCACACAGTATGTAACCTGTAAAACCAGGAGGAAGGATGCTCATGAGCCACTGCACCTGAATATTCACTCAAATATGTCAACAAATATTTTGGGAATGCAAGGAGACCTGTCATTCTTGCTTTGGTTCTTGTTGGATGACAGCCAAATTCTGGGTTAGCCTGTTACATCCCTACATGTTTCAGTTTTCCCCCTTTACTATGTAATGTGAGAAACTACTCGGAAGAGACACTGTTATATGGAAAGAAGGATTTCTGTAAGGTCTGATAAATTTGTAGTAATGCATTTCCCCTGACATTGGAAGGGTGGTGATTTGTTTACTCGGTTCCCTAATTATCTAGAATATAGAAGTTATCATGAATCAGATGGGGGAAATTAAAAGATCAGTACAGCATTGAAAACCTCCAGGGCAGATGAGCTATTAGAAATCTAAAGAGTTCAATAAGCCCAGTCAAAGTCAGCTTAATAACCATTGTCTCTGCTCCATTGTGCAGATGGATTTTTTTTCATGATCCTGAATTTTCATCATTTTCTCAGGTGGGCTATGAACTAGTCAGTCACTTTAGTGGAGAACCCTTATTTCAGGCAGCTTCTAAAGCCTCATCATTTTTGGATGAGTTCAGCTCCAGGAGATTCAGTGCTGGAAGAATTGTAATAAGCTATGAAACTTTATCCCTTCTCAAGACTCTTCCAAGCCACTGGGGAGCTCTGGCTTCCACGGGTAATGGTAATCACTCGACTCACTCAGGGAAGGAAGGTGCCACCTCAGGGGTCACATGACAATACCAGAGAGGTTAAATCAACTTCCAGCTGAGGTTTTACAGATACATTTGGGGCCTTGGAATGGTATTACCATATTATTGTGCTTTTACTCTTGTTTCTTTTGGCTCACGGGTGAGGGAATGGTCTTGTGTAATAGATTTACCCAGGGAAGGTTTCACCTTATCCAAGCAAGACTGGGTTCCAGTGTGACCCCATTTTCATTTAAAGGATAGGAAATGTCTCAGAGAGAAATGTTGTTGGTATTCTGAGACTTGTATTTATCATTAATTTTTAAAAGACTTAGTCAGGAAAAGAATCCAACACAGTACCTCAGGGGAGATGAGCGTGGAATGAGAGGAATAGCTATTAAAATAAGAAAGGTGTTCAGGGAAATGACTGGTCATTTGCTGATTCTTTTTTTCTTTCAAAAATCTGCCAAATAAAAAAGTTATTTTATTCATATACCACTTGGATATCTAATCGTGTATTTTTAAGAACTAAGGCATCTACCTGTGTTTTTCTGCAAAGATTTAATTGAATAAACGAACAGTTTTAAGCCTGATGATCACCCTAATCACAAAGATTTAATTGTGGAAAAATCACTGACAAGGAAAAACTGACTTTTTTTTTCTATTCTATATGTCTCCTTATAAAAAGGCAAGTGCTATAATACCTATAGAACTGATTGTGTATTGCAAGTTTCCCAGGATTTTATAAAGAATATAAAAAGATATGAGTCCTGTTCTTAAGGATTTAAGTCTTACATAGGAGATCGATAATTCATATTACTAACAAAATTACATAAACACAATACAGACTAAAAGGCATTAGTTTGCTACCCATAAATTCAATGATTCATTCCTTAATATTGGTACATTGGCTATTTGCAAGATTTTTTTCCCCAGGTATTGCTATGTATTTCAAAATATTATGATAAAAGTTTGGCATCAATTTGCTTACAATATAGCTTAGAAAAAAGAATTTTCCAGAATTATAGGAAGGAGAAATGGGTAATTATTCCAAGCATGATAAAAACAAGGAGGCAGCAAGGATGGTGCACAAGGCTGCTCTGTTATGATGATGATTATACTGGGTTTTCTGGAAGTTCAAAGTTTCAGAAAGAAGAACTCAACCATAGAAAGTGTCCATGTTAGAACACAGAATTTCTGTAGAGCAGTAGAGCTATAAGAGAAGGCCAGGATTGGATTGAAGGGTATTTTGAGTGCCAAGGAATTGATCATTTGCTTAATTTGAGGACAACCGAGAGACATTTAAGGAGGAAGTGATACAATTATAGTGGTGATGTTCTGAAATAAATTTGACTACACTGAATATTAGGAGAGAAGAAAGAAGTTAGATAATAGTTTTCCTCTATGGAATCAAACTAAATTATGCTGAGGTAAAGGTTGTTATATCAGAGTATGGAATAATGAGAAAGGAAATCAAAAGTTATGTGAAGAAAAGATCTGTAGATCTTAGACAACTAACTAGTTCAGGAAGGAGAAGACAATGATACAGATGAGGATTTTGATTTTGGCATGCATAAAAATTATAGAACAAGAACTAGAAATGGGGAAATAACAGGAGCACCAAAATTTTAAGGGTCAGGTAATATTTTCATTTTAACTATTGAGTTTGAGATATCTAGATAATATTCATGTGGCAACTTCTAGCATACAGTTGAGGAAAAGATGAGATATGGTTCATGGGGGAACCAACCTGAACATAGGTTCATATAGGCTGAATTGTATGAAAATGAATAGTAAATGAATATGTGAAAGTAGATAAATACTTTTAAGAAAAGAGTATAGAAAGACAAAGAGAAGGTTCGGGATAAAACACTGAGGAAAATCATGTATTCAAAGATTAGAGGGAGAAAGCAGAGGCAATCAATTAAATACAGATTAAGAAGTTATTAAAAGATAAACAATGTTTTCACAAGAAAGAGCATATTAAAATGGAGGACACCAATTCTGGAATGGATTGTTCAGTGACTGAGAAAGAGCATTTCTCTGAATGTAGTGGAGTGGGAGGGCATTTTGAAAAGTATACATGGATGGTAAAAATGTGAAAAAAAGGGACTATTTTTTTCAAGAAATTTAACAGTAACATGTGGGGAAATTATAGGCTAACTGAAAGGAATGAGAGAAAATTATTTTTAAGCAGCAGAGACCTGAGCTCATTTGTGGGCAGAGGAAAGGAATAAGAGTAGACCAATATCCGAAATCTACAGTGTAATACAGTGCACACAATGTATTTGAAAGTGTGCTTTGACTTGGTATCATTTATATTCTTTGGCTTATTATTATGGTTTTCTACCTGTATTATGATAAATAACTTTGTAAGGTCTTATAAGACAAATGAATAAATATAATGCTGGAAAAATAAAAGAGGGTAGAGGTAAGGGGAAAAGAGTATTGGAGTGTGTTGTGTGCATGTGCCAGTCCCCTACGGTTGTAATCATTATGTACTGCGAACAAGTACTAATAACAGTCCAAAAAAAAAAAAAAAAAAAAAAAAGAAGCTGCCTTTGAAACCTCTCATCTTTTTATGAAGACATTATCTTTTCCTACTATGCCAATTTAATAATATTTATTTTCCTAATTAAAGTAACACATTTCTCATTGAAAGCAATTACAAAAAAGTATTAAAAAGGAAAATAAAATAACTTGTGCTTTTCTAACCTGTAGTACCTCTCATTCTTTGAGGTGTGTGTTTGTATATGTGTTTCACAACACTTTCGTACTACATGCAATGTTCAGTCCTTTTAATTATCTGCAGGTTCTTAATTTTTTTGAAAATTTTGGTTTTGCCTAAAGAGTGTTCAATAACTTCATGGAGACCTTAACATTTATTTCATCATTCTTATTGTTGGGGTTTTATGTATGTTAAAATTTTGCTATTAAAGTTATGATAAATAATCTTTTTTACATCTATATTTTTCTTATTTCTTTATGATAATTGCTAGTAGTAATTTCTAAAAAAGAAAGGTAAATATTTTTAAAACATTTTATACTAACTTCCCAATTATTCCACACAGTTCTTTAAGAAGAATAAGTGCTCATGAAATACTTTTTGAATGGCTAGATGAATGAACAAAGTTAAAAACACGTACCAACTTACTTTCAAACAGAAATCTATTAGTTAGCACACTATAACAAACATGGAATATTATATTACTGTATTTTAAATTTGCATTGAGCGAATGCGTATCTTACAGTTCTTTTATTTGCAATACAGGAAATGAAACTCAGGACCATCCCCAATCCTTTTTAAATTCATATTTTTAGACAGTTTGCTAAATCACCAAATTTTCCAAGATGAGCTCAAATTTAGGATCTTTCTGCCTCAGCCTTCCAGAGAGTGAGGATTATAGGTATGCACTATCATGTCTGGCCCTATTTCTTTGCCTTCATAATTACCAAAGTTATATACTGCTTTTGTATTTATATTAAAACTTTATATTCCTTTAGAGACTTGATTGTTCATGTAACTAGCTTTTGTTTATTGATTTTGAATGAAAGACTCATATACAAGGACTATAATGGATCTATGTTAAACATACCTTAAGTATAAAATAGGAAAAGTTCCCTTAACTTGTCTATATTTTTGAAGTTTCTAGATCCATTCTTACCTATATCCTTTTGGATACATTTTGGAATTGTTTTTTTACTACAAAGGAAATTCCACTAGGATTTGTTCTTAATTTTGAACATCCTAGCTAGCATTGTATTCAAGGAAGGGACTTATGTTTTGTTCCAAGTTTTATGTTCTTTAGCAAACTTAGATTTTTTCCTTGTCATTTCTTTTATGTTATGTTGTTTCCTTTATATTTTATATTTCTCTGATGATAAATTCTTTTTAATTTCTAAGCAACCATTACATATTATAGAAGCGCTGTATTTTTAAAAAAATGTATTTACATTTTGGCTTTCAACTTTGCTATTTTATTAATGATAATTTAAGTTTGGTTCCCCCAGATTTCCTACACATATAATCATATTAACATAGGATAAATATTACTCTTCAATTATAGAAGTTGTGTTGGTTATTTCTGTTTCATATTATATTGCTTTATTCAAATTTTCAAGAGGTTTTTATATATAAACACATTTAATATAATATTTATATCATATGTATATTCAATATATAAATATATAATACATATTGATATAACATTCATATACAGCATAATTTAATATATAACAAATATTAATAAAATATATTTGTATTATATTAATGCTGATATAAATACATATCATAAATATATATGTATATTGTAAATATATGCATATATGTATACATATTTTGTATGTGTGCATATACATACCTATACATATGTATTCATATGTGTGTATATGCATATTTATGTCTCCTTAAAGATTTTATCTTTCAAATACATACTTCTAAAAAGCAACACTTAATTAGCCAAAAGGATTATTATATACTAAATACAATATTAATTACATAATCTGCAATTTCTCATTTCATCTACATATATGAATATTAAGAAGACATAAGATTTTTCACAATTGAAGAAACTGAGTTTCAGAGATTTAAAAGACTGTCTTCAGTTAGGCAGCTAGAAAATAACAAACGAGCTAATAGAGCCACCTCTTCCTTCAGAATGCACATATTGCTTGTCTACCCACTAACTGTTTGCTGAGCAAATGACTGATTAGATAAATAAAGGGTGAATGACAGATATGGGATTCAATAAGTTACATGGTAATTTTGAAAATCAGTTTCTATTTTACCCCTAACACTGAAGGGATAAAGACAGAAGGAAAAGATGATGTAGTGATAGATTTGAAATCAGAGAAACGAGATTTAAGGACACATAGCACATGGCTTTATCCTTAGAAAAGGGAAAGTAAGGATAATGAAGATAGTTGAAAGGGACTTGTAGACTGAGATCATTGCAAAGCTACTATGGGACTGGTATTGGCAATGGAAAACAGTCAGATTTCTGAATAGTCATGAGGTTCCATAGCTAAGGCTGCTGAGTTTGTTCTGTGTACATGGAAACGTTAGGCAAAGTTTCAGAGGTACCAAAGGAAGGAATAGCAAAATACTGACTGCTCTGTGATATACGTCTCTGCCTCTAGCTACTTGGTATTGTCCAAATTACAGAACTATTTTAAAAAGTTTTATTTATGAGCAAGCAGTAGAAAAGTTTTGCTAATTTATCGTATTATATAAATTTATAATCAATTTTTCATAGTTTACTTATTTCAGAGAAAAAATCATGATTTTTAGATGTAATTGATATTATAATTCAGTTTCTGACTAGTTACTCTGTTCTATCCTTTCAATAAGATATTAGTTAATGTAGCACTTATATTGTCTGTCAGTCATTAATATGTTTGTCATTTATTTATGTTAGATAACAGGTTAGTAAAATGGAAGTTTTGAAATTAACTAGTAGTATAAAATGTTAATAGTATCTATTTACACTTTTTCAGTAGTGATAATCTAAAATGTTTGCTTCAAGCATTGTTATAAATATACATCTAGCTTTTTATTCAATATTTTAATTCTCTCTCTCCTTGGTTGTCCTTCTCTTTCTCTTCCTGTTTCTTTCTAAGGATCTCAGTTTTCCTGTGGGTCTGATGTGTCACACACAACTAGACAAATTCTACATAGTAACGGCAGTCTCGAAGTGAGAAAGGTCGAGGCAGAATGACTTCTGTGTTATGGAGCAGACCCACACATGTCACCAGTGCAACAGAGGCTACACACACAATGTGACAATGGGTGATTTGAACACAGAGAATGTTTTGATATTTTTAAGAGCAGAGCATAATATCCGTTTTGAAAACTCTGGCAATATGTGAAATGAATTATATACTTCCTCAATTTTCTTCATGTGAAAGAGGGTTCTCAACCTATCAGCATCATGACAATTCATTGGTCAATTGAAGACAGACATTAAACTTCAGTTGAGAAGTACATCTTCAGAGTCTTGTTGGAGTAAGGTCACAGGGTGTCATTCAGAGTGTATAACTAAACATTTGAGTGTCCATGTTGTTATATTTTGCAGTCCTTGAATGAGACCAGGGATTATATTTTGCTTCTTGGTTTTGTTGAAATGTTGTACATATACTCATTTCTAATATGTGTACACTTTGAACAAATCATAGATATTTTAATTACTTTTTCTATTAACTGTCATAGTTTTTAGACATTTCATAAAACATTCATGTTTCTCCAAATAAGCATGTTGAAGATAAGCTGCATGAATTAAAAGGATTTAAGTTGATTCTTCAACATTCTGAAAAAAAAATTTTCCAGCTGTTTAAATCAGGGAGAATCAAATCTAGTTTACAAATTGGTGCAACATTTAAACCAAACCATTTTTGGTGATTTTTTACTTGGTCAAACAAAATGTTGTTTTTCTTGATCTTCTTTTCTCTAAGCACTAATTTCCTCAGGCTGTTGTCAGTTTGCTAAAAATGAAAACAACTAGTTTTAACAGACATTTAAGTATAGAATTAGCAGATAAATTAATGTCTAATAATGAAAAAGCTGAAGTATTTTATAATGATATATATAATTAAGACCATTTGAAAAACTAAATAATGCTTATATAATGACACATTTAATATGTTAAATGGGTTTAAACATTAAGAATTAGGAACTAATTTGATATTTATATTACTTATTCTGTAGGAGTTACATTTAAATTCATTTTTCACAAAATATTATGGCTGTACTTTAATAAAATGTAGATATCTTGCTGTTTTCAATTTATGCTTAGAAGTTATGAACTTTCCTTATTTTCTTTGACAGTATGTTACTGCCATTTAGAAATGTTATAAATTATCAGTTATTTGAAAGTTATAATTTAAGAAAGCAAGTTTTCTTACAAAGTTAGAGTTAGTTAAAGCAAAATATATTACCTTTGTTTTTGAATACTATCAAATGAACTTAAAATTTCGATGTTAAATTCTAAATTCCATAATATTTATATACTAAGGCTAGATTTGTTTTACACCCAGCTCCCAAATCTTTGAAAATATATTTTAGCTCTATAACAATTTTGTTACTCTGCAATGAAAGAAATATATTTCCTTTAACATTTTTAAAATAATGTAGGTTATCGCCCTGAAGCAAGGCTAGCAGATTGCTGTAGCTGCTGGTTTCAAACAGGAGCCTAAAGAGAATTCTTTCTGTGGTCTGATGTCCATTTCAGAACTTTGGAAATGGAATGGTCAATTCATCAGAAAGAAATAGCAGGTGAGTATAGCGGACTTCGGGGGACCTGCAGGGGAGAGACCCTGGCGCGTCGGGACCTGCACCATGCGATTGACTCGGGGAGCCGGGAGAAAAAGGAGCTCCTCCCCTCTCTGGGGGACGGCTGAGAGTGTGGCAGACTTTCGGCGGCCCGAAGGAGAGAGACCCTGGTGGGTCGGGACCTGCACTGTGCAGTTGACTCGGGATGCCAGGAGAAAAAGGAACTCCTCCTCTCTCTGGGAGGCAGCTGTAATGCTGCCGGCATGTGGGCTGAGAATCAGACATCTCATGTCGTCCTGTCCCCCATCCCGTGTCTCCCCTCCCCCTCCCCCCTGCTTAGCAAGTGGGAGCCGGTGAACTACACATGTTGTGAAAAGATTGGCTATGTTATTTAGTATGAGCTCCCCATATGCAAAGATAAGGACAACCATTTGGAAGAAAACAAGAGACAATATGACAGATAGTGAAGATCTCTGGTTGTCTAGCTTTGAAATTTATGCTTTCTTATGTCCTGTTCTGTTCTGTTTTGTTGTGTTTAATTTTACCACCTTTTAAAATAAAATTTAAAAAATAATGTAGGTTTCTGTAGAGATCAGATGGTTTCTTTGACCTTGTATTTGAGAATAAATAAGGCAATAACTCATCAAAGATAAAATATTGGTGGTTCAAAATATATACCACAAATTATACTCTAAAATGTTTGTGGACTTTAGCATTTGCATATGATGTGTACTCTGGCTGGATCTGCTGCTTGTTTTTATTTTTGTGTTTCACATTCCAACAGAACTTAAAAAATCAGCAGGGACAGTGCTAATTAATTTATAATGTTATTATGTGTTTCTGAACAAGGTACCTCAGTAATTAAGTGAAATATTTATGATGAATATAAAACAATGCAAATTTATTTGTTTGCCTGAAAGCTAACTTTTTATTTATTTAGATTGATCTTTTTAAGGATTCTTTAAACTGAACCACAGTATGAGGAAGCATGATATGTAAAACAAAGATGGTACAACCCTTTGGACTGGTGTTAGAATATTTGGTGTTACTGTGTAAGCCAGACAAAGGGTAGACATGGAAATACTGACCAAATTCATAACGATGTTTTCAGTTTCTCTTATGGAAAAAAAAAGCTATAATGAGAGTGGATCCACAATATGTTATAAGGGGAAGTTTATAAATCATGTGTACTCGGTAGTACTCAATAGAGTCCTAACTTACACTCATGTTTGTGTATTCATGTGTGTGTGTAGGGGGGGAGGAAGTTGTAAAAAACCCAGAAAACTCACATTCCTATGTGCTGTTTCATAAAAATTTTGTAACCATTTTTCTTTGTACAGTAAATACTCAATCTGAATTTATCTCAGTCTATATTAAATGAAAAGGCTGCTTTACTTTTAATGCCAGCAACTGCACTTACACTTATTCCTCTAGAGGAGACTAATACAGTTTTAGTATTGGCTGTGGAAATAAAATAAATTCATATTCACAGGTAGAGAATTGAAACATTTAGTTTCCTTGGGGAATAGTCTACATTATTCTTATCTTTCAAGTAACAATAATTCCAAATGAACACTTACAAGCTTTATGGATTTAGTTAATGCCACTCTCCTGTTCTTTTTCATAATAATGATCATCAAAGTTATAGCAGAAATATTACCGAAACCAACAAATGAAGACACTAAAACAAAATAAAACAAAACAAAGAAAAACAAAACAAAGCACTTTGATGTCAATTTGAAGGAATAAAAAAGATGTTCCAGCTAATGGCTTGTCTGTTTTCAAAGAAAATCTTCTAAAGCTGCTGTGTGGGAATGCGCTAGTTACACTAAATACATTATTTTTTGTTATGGGTTGGTTATACAGCTATTCTTGCTAAATTAAGTAATACCTGATATTAGAGAATATATGCTAACAGAGGTCTTTGGTGTAAATTATAATTACAGCTAACATTTTCCACTATATTATGTGTAAGGCACTGTCCTCAGTACAGTTCTATGGGAGTAGTTTTGTTTTGCCTTCGCAAAAATCAAGGCAGACTATTGAAGTCTAATACCCAAAGCCAAATCACTTATAAATGAAGAACCCAGATTAGGGTCCAAGTAATTAAATCCTAGACCTTTATTATTTGTCCCATAACATCATTTTAAAAAATCAATGATTTAAGTCTATCAGACCAAAGTGAAGGAGTGTTAATCTAGTTCTACACTACCCAATATGGGGTCCCTAGCCATGTAAAGTTATTTAAGAATAAATTTGAAATAATTAAAATGAAATAAAAATTTTTCTTTAATTATATTAGCTTCAAGTTCTGGGTTGTCATATATGGCTAATGGCTGCCCTTTGGGGTAATACAGTTACACAGCGCTTCTATACTTGCTCTTAGCCAAAAGGACGAGAAGTGATTAGAACACTTCTATCAATGCAGAAAGTTCTATTGGACAGTTCTAACCTAAAGACTTTGAAATTAGCCAATCATAAGTTCATTCTACTAAAGTTATATTTTAAAGTAACTTTCAGAAATCTGATCCTTTCCTAACTTTATCCTTATGAAGACAGTGTTATTCTTCCATCTAGTCAGTGGGTCACTTGACCATTTTCTACTGTAATATGAAGATGTGTATCGTATCTATTTTCCAATATAAACTCCAAGGATTTTTTTTCTTGATTTCATATTTCTTTGGGTTCACCTCTCACATGCTATCAATATTGGAACAAAAAATGGAGGCCTCTGAGTGAAAAGTTAGTATAATCTAAAGTCAGCCAGGAATGTGAACTTCTTGTTGGCATTTAGTACGATGCCAGGTTTCTGATTTTGAGAAAGCAGATTATTTTCCTATTTTGTTTCCTGTATGGACATCACAGAGTTAGAGCTTGTGATTATATACAAATACAGTGCCTTTTCACTTTGTGCAATTATATGCATATGCATTTTGAAGCTCTAACCATGTGATTCCTATACACACACATGTACTAGCACATACACACAGAAATAAACAGAAGTGCTTGCATGAGTAAAGCTATGATCATTGTAGAAAAAAAATGCAATTTAACAACTGGAGAATAACTAAAGTTTGGACTTTGCCTTCTCCATCTTCAGAACAGGTCAAGGAACAGATGAACAACTAGGTGAAGGTTATGTGGGTAGAAGGTTAGGTTATGTCACATACTCAGATATACTGAAGATCTGTCAATGTAAGTCAATGTATAAGAAATACAAAAAGAGTTGTAATATTAAAGTCCTTGCAAAGGGAAAATATGACTAGTTGTCATCATGAAATTTATTGATCTCAGGGCAAACAAGTCTCTGAAGTACAGTTATAAACCTATCAGTTTTTTCTTACAGCTGTCAATTACATAAAACATAAGTCAAAATTCTTTTGGATTTCCTCTAATACTTTACTCCATCCTTAATTTTTATTCTCGTCTCCATGCTTTCTGTTCTGAATATAGCAGTATATTTTGTATTTTCTAGCACTTGTTAACTCTTACACACCCTGGTTTTAGTTTCTCCCCTGAGAATTCCCTTTCTTTCTTCCTTGTTCAGCAACTTGCCCCTCTGCTTGAAGGCCCACGTCCACTCTGCCTTGGTATTCACAGGCAGATACACTGCATTTTCAATGCGTCCACACTTTATCCATGTCTTCTTCTGTGTTGGTTTGCAGTTTTATTTATTAGGGCTAAGCAGCTCTCTCTCTCCAGTCAGACTTTAAGGAGTGAAGACTTTAGTGTTTAGTATTTAGTCACTCAATTATTGTTCATTTACAGTGAAATAGGAATAGACAACAGCTGGGAATTGAAACCTGCAGCTCAGAGATCAAGGTCAATAATGAATCCTACAGCTGACTCAGCAGTGCCCCTCACTAAAATACTTCTCTTTAAGAGTTGTGTCCTTAATCTCCCTATGAGTTTTGTGCTGAGGCACCACACAAGATAACCCAGTGACCGCAGGCTTGTCTGAGTTCAAAGCCAGTGCTTGTAGCCACTGAAATTCACCACCATATCACTAGCTGCCACCACTTGATTTGAATTTGGTTAGAACTGACCTATTCTGAGTCTGCTTACCAACCTATCAGCTGTGCACACTGACGGGTGAATGCTAAAGATTAAAATGAGGTTATATTGTGGTTCTGTAGCTACTGCTCATTTGGCCTCTACTTCCCTCTTGTGAGATCTTGCATTACAAAAGTCATTTCATTTAGCTCAACAGTAGCCCTTAGTCATACAAATGACACTGCACATCTAAGGCATAGGCCCACTGGTGAGATGATGGGTTGAGTTTGTACCATTGAGTAAAATTCACAGAATAAATTTTTTAAGGCTGTAACTTTGTTTTAGGAGAAATTTTCCAGACAGATTTCTGGAAAATAATTGGTTAGTAAGAAACAATTAAGAAGTTTATCGAGAGGTGGCCTAATGAACTAAAATACCTCATCTGTTCAGTACACAAACTTTGGTTGTAAGACACGGGTCTTTGCTTTTGTCATTTTTCTTTTCTTGTTATTTTGTTGTTGTTGTTGTTATTCTTAAAGCAGATATAGCTGAAAAAAATTTGAGCATCTTCATGCAAAGTTCAGAGTAGTTTCACAAATAAGTAGTTTCTTTGAGCAGGAGCTAAGCACCAAGCTCTTGTCCAAATCCTGTTGATGGGCTTAGGGGTGGATGGGTGGAGCATATGTATAAAACGGGATTCCTGCTAAGGTTAAACTCACAGCGTGTCGGGGGGAGCAGTTCTTCCCCTGTGTCTTAAGTAACAAGTAATCGTGAGGGCGTGCATGCAGCTCAAATAAAATCAATATTTATTCTTTAGCTGTAGTCTTTACCATATGGTATAATTTCCAAGTGGAGGGCACAGTGTTGGGTGTGGCTAAACTAATTAGAAACAGGACTTAATTCTTCTCGGGACTCTCACCAGAGAAATCACTGTTAACTATGAATACCACAGAATATTCCATTCCTTTTCTGATTTGCTTTTTTGACCAAGACTGTCTTGCCAGTACGCTATAGGTTGAGAGATAGAGAGCAGGTTAAAAGACCGTGGATTTACGGATGACAGTTTTATACTTGCGATGCTCCAAAAAGGCTTTTATTTGCTTACTTTTTGCTTATGGATATGACTGTTCACGTTTTCAATTAGTCAACTTGCAGACCTCTGCCAAGAAAGCCAAAGTTCACCATGTGCTCTGATATAGTGTTCCAAGACTAGATTCTGCCCACTGTGGGCAAAGGTGCCTTACATCTCAGGATTCGGGGCAGCAAAACAGCACTGTGTCAGCCTGCTTTGATTCTAAAAGTGAAGCTTTGCAGGTGGGGGAAAAAGACACTAGGAAAACAAAACAGAATGAGATGGAAGCAAAATGTTGGCAAAACTCAAATTGCATTAGATTTATACTTAATGGATTTTTTAAGTAAGATGACAAGAAAAATTACCTTCATTGCCTGTCACTGAAGGGCTTTTCTATAGAATAAACATAGCGAAGAGCTAATTTGAAGGAAGCTTCAATATGATAATGTAATAATTAAAGCAGTAAGGCACAATAGGCAGCCCATTTCCTAGTAGCTCAACCTGCCGCAGGTTTGGTATAAGGTATAAGGCTAAAGGCTAAATTACTTTAACCACCTGAGTTTGACAATAATCATCTTAAAATGTGATATGAGGTAAGCATTGCCTTCACTGGAACATATTGTCTCATGCAAATAAGGGGAAATATGAAATTTTCTATGTATTTTGTGAGCAGTCTTTGGGAGCTGAATTATTAGACTCAGCCTGAAAACTTGGAAACTTAAATGCTTCTAATTGGAGTCTACATTTTCCCATATTCTTGGTGGTCTTTTTCCTTTTCTGAGTGTTTTATCCTCTCATCCTTTTATTTAAATTTCCTCTGGCCAGATTCTTTCTGTTTGGAAAAATTGTGTACTCCATTTGGTTTATTAGTTACGCGTGTGTATTTAAAGTGGTTTTGTTTAAGTAGCTGATTAGTCTGGTACCTGGGTAGCTTATTTACCATGTGGTCTAGAACAATACTTTCTGAGCATTACTGTGCATTACTGTGCATCAGAGTTGTCAGGGATCTTGCTAACACTCAGACTCTTTTTCGTTAGTACTGAGGATGAGCCTGGGGTTCTGCATTTCTAGAAGTTCCCAGGGGATTAGAGTGTAAACAGCAATAAACAGTGAGAATCTGTTAAGCCTTTTAATCAAGAGATGAAGATAGGGTGAACGGAGGGAAGAGAAAGAAAAAGAATTAAGATTAAAATGTCTTATGTACACATTCCTGACATGTACCTAATTCCTGTCTATTCCTGACAAGTAATGTAGTCATGTACAAAATAAAATTTGACAAAAAGCAGGAAAGTAAATAAATAAATATCAGAGGGCCACATGATGAAAAACATATAAAGGCTGTAAAATAGTGAAAAGAACAATGTTTTCAAGCAGTTCACTTTGTTTTCTGCTTGTTGATAATTAATCTGATAAGGAAGAAATGACAGAACATGAACCATGAACTTTCTGGGGATTTATAGATAAGCAGATTAGTCTTATTTTGGGTCTGGGTGATATCACTGAAGACAGGAGAATCCTATTGTGATATAAATGTCACAAGCAAATTTCAAGCCACGGGCGTATTGTTGCTTTGGGTTTTGTTATCAGTTAAAATTAAGATCAGGTAAATAGTGACTAGAAATAAATGGAATGAAAAGGAATATTCTGGTATCAACTAAACAAGCAGAATGATTTATGCTGATAATTGGTGTCTCTAGATACTTGCTTTTCTCTCCAGTTTTAGTATTCTATCATACATGTGACGGTCTTTGGGCCTTAAAGGTAATGTGAACATCAGCTCTACAAATTCATGGTAAATAAAAATGGTGATAAAAAATGCCCCCAACTCTCTGTAAAAGGAAAGAAATGATGTGTTCATTTGCCTGCTTAGTTCATCTTTTTGTTTTTCAAGTGAAATGTATTTGAGTAGGAGATATATTGATCAATATCTTCAGCATTCAGTATGAAGCACAGTGAATTTCCAGGTTCTCATGCTATGTAACATAATTCTGAACATTCCTTTAGCACTAATAGCAGGATGATCAACATGAAGAGCTAAGAAGTAATTCTTTCCCGAGATGCCTTTAAAATTTAATCTGCTTCTATTTTCAGGTTGACTGTAACCTGGACTATATTTCCTTAAGGCAGTAAGAACTGTTTGAGAAACTAAAGAAAGTATGGTCTTACATACTTGCTAATTGCTCCTGGTGACCATAATTTGGTGCTATTTAGTATGAGTTCACTTTCCCTTTGCATTAAGTTGCTCATGGTTTCTCATCCCAGCCAATAGTATTACAAATGATAAAGAATGTTAGGAAGTGTTGGTCCACTACAGTGTATGAGTGTCGTCTTCCTCTGGAGTTGTGCAGTGCATAGTCCATGTGTAGTCTCACGCGAAGGTACTCTTCCTGTAGGTAGCCTTTGCCTCTCTAGCAACCTCAAATAAGTTTTCACAGTTCTTATTACAAAATTTAAAGAAATGGATGCTTTCTTAGTTTTCCTTTTCCTCAGGCCAAATATTTTAACACAGTAGGCAAAGCCAGTCCAAACCATCTCTGCAATTCCATCTTCCGCCATCTCCCCAAGCCTAAGGTGTTACTTGTCTTACCTGTCCCACAATTACTCATACATGTTGCTTTCTGCTTGGAGTTCTACTCAACAATCTCTTCCTCTGTAAGCTCCTTCTACTGTTCTGGATAAAGCAAATGTCTCACTTTCACTTTGTTTGCATTCTATACACTATCATCTACCTGTTTGTGAGTCCTTTGGGATGTCTATTTGTCTTTATCTGTCTATCTGTTTGTCTATCATCTAATATAACTATATATGTGATTATGTTGTATACTAAGTGTATTTGTGAATATTTTCCCCCCAAAGGACTGTATCATCTATTTCTTATTTTTATGGCTTTAGAAGACAGTTTATCTTGGACATCTCTCGTAAGGTTGACTGTGCCAATGAGGCAAGTCAACTTGGGTTCCAGTCTTTGTGTGAGGCTTCTGCATATGTCGTCTTGTCACTCCATGTGTAGGGCTTCCTTCCAGAGGCAGCTCCTGAGAGAAAGACAGTGGACAGCATTCAAGACGTTTATGTGATCCATTACTTTAGCTTCCTCTCAAATCTTTCAAAAACCTTCTAGTGTCATGTACTTGGTACATGTTAAACAATCATTACTATTGATTACTTTGACAAAAATAGTATTGCTAACATTCACTGAAAATAAGTTCTTAATACCAGGTATTAAGTTTTTCTTGCATGATCTTCTTTAATCCTTATCTGCCCCCAGGGGCAGAACCATGAAATTAATGAATTTTAAGTTTCAGGGCTATGCATTTACAAGGGCTCCTTCTAATGCCTTGTTTTAAGGTTTCTCATTTTAAAAATGTATAATTCTTTTTAATTCTAAATGAATGCTCTCTTTCATACCTAATTTTAAATTAATAGGTTTTTATTTTTTCCTTAAAGAAGTCTCCCAAATCACACAAGCCTCAGGACCCTTAAGCCTCAGTGCCTGTTAAAGAGGTACTGTAAAACATTCCCGTACCACCCAAAGTGCATCCAGAAAATTTAATCACACAAATGCAGGGTACGTTATTGGAAAATTAATGAACAATGAGATTTCTCGGTAGCCCTGTTTTCTCATAAAAAGCACAAAACTTAAGATACTGACACACATACTTTGAGAAAGTGAGAATATACTGATCTGAGAGGGCCCTAAATTATCAGAGGTGATCACTTACAAAACACTGATCTTGTCTAACTCACCTTTATTTAGAACTGGGATTGGGTGAAGACTAGCAACTCTTCACCAGCACAAATGTGATCAAATGTGAATGTTTCACTTGGGTTTTGTTTAGTGCATGTGTTTATTTCATATACACAAACCAAAGATCAGAAAAATTAACTAATTTGTCAACATAACATAGCTAATAAGTGATATAACTAGGTTCAAAACTGAACTCTGTGCCTATTGATTTTAGTGTCTAAAACACAAGTGAAGAGGGAATATAATTATTCACTTCATTCTAATGCCTTAGAGTGATTCCTCTATAATCCCCTTATCCCAAGTCCCTCCTCCTGGTCTCAGGGATGAGTGAGATCTGTAGAACACTGTGATGAAAAGGCTGAGAACTTGTCCAGATCTTACCTTACTCTCATAATCCTGTTTCAGATTGCCATTAAAACTTTAGAATTGGGCTTGGCCACATATTTAACTTCTCTGGGACAAATTTGCCACACTTCTCACACAATAATACCAATCCATACACACCCATATGGTCTTGGGCAACTTCATTCTGAAAGATTTTCTGTTTTTCTCTGGTTTGTGGGTAAACTGTTTTTTCTCCCCTTCTCTAGCTCCCTTTCTCACTTTCATTTTACTATGTTAAGTTCTTTCTACATGGAATTTTATTGACTTGGGCTCTAGAACCTACCCTAGAAATTTTTCTTGTTCAAATATTGTCTAACATTCTAATAGGTACACTTGAATAGACAATAACAGACAAGATTCATCTTTGGCAAAGCCATTGAGGCCAACTTTTTAAAATTTATTTTTTATTTTTTATTTTTGTACCAGGGATTGAACTCACAACTTAGCACTTGCTAGGCAGGTGCTTATGCCTCTGAGCAAAATCCCCAGCCGAGACCAACTTTACAGGTATTAATGTAATAGGATTTTAGAAAGGGGTCATAATCATTCTCTTTACAGATGATGTCTCTTTTCTGAACCATAAATTAAACAATTCTCATGAAAGAAAATAATCTGAATCAAAGTTTTATTGAAGTATCTAAGACATATATCAGTACAAAAGCATTTCTTTCCAAACAAATATTAATTGGTCTGAATTTTGAAAAGTTTAATATTTTGATAAAAATCTTCCTCAAATGTGTAATATCTTTTCATTGATGAGGTACTGTATTAATCACTTTTTCATATCTAGCACAACATATCTTATACCTCCAATTTAAAGTGGAGGTTTATTTTACTTCATGATTTCTAAGGGTTCAGCCCATGGCAGGGTGACTCCAGGGCAGAAACTGCAAAGTTCAGGAAGGCTACTTAATCCATGATAGCCAGAAAGCAGAGAAAGGCAGAGTAGGAGATAAAAATACAGCTTTCCATGTTATGACGCCAGTGAATCACTACCAAGTAAGCCCAACTCCTCACAATGCAGTAACTACGAACTCATCAGTGGATTGATCTACTGATGAGTACGTGATGAGTATCGCACTTTCAGTGATGCCACTCAGAACACATTCGACTTCTGGGGATTTTTATGTCTAAACCTGCAATAATTAATCGTAATGTTAACTTGAGTGGTTTAATACATGCCTGATAGTTTGGGGTGTGCCTATTGATGATTGGTGTGGAGGCTGCAAACCAAAGAGAGAAAACTTACTTCAGATGTGGGTGACACCAATCAATAGGCTTAGAATCTGGAAGGAATAAAAAGGGAAAAAAAAAGGAAGTGTTTCTTTTTTGCTTGTTTGGAGGAACTCTGGTCTTCACCATTGCCGCTGGACATTTGTCTCCAGTTGCTTCAGGCTTCCAATTCAGATTTTCCAGCCTTCCAGCAGAGACCTTTTGGCTTTCCAAAATGAAATCACACTGGACTCTGCAACACAGAATTTTTTTTTTTTGTACTGAGAATTGAACTCATGAGCTCACACTTGCCAGGCAGGCACTTAGGCCACTGAGCTAAATCCCCGGCTCAACATAGATATTTTATATTAAGTCTCTTTTCTAGTCAACCCGAACTGATACAAAAACAGTAACAGTTACATTGAACAGATTCTTTTAACAATTTCCTAATTACTCAGGTTTATCAACAAGTGCATTATTTAACTTATTTGTCTGCATCTTAGGGATGGTCTCACTCTAGGGAATCTCAGTGTTAATAAAAATTAAAATATCTGCTATTCACATTTGTTGTAGTGATGCTTGTAAATAGTGTAGTTCTTGAGGTCCCTATACTAAATGACCTTCAAATACTATGCAACCAGTTGTTTCTCTCAATTCTGTCTTTTCCATTCTGATAAAGTTTGGGATGTTTCTTCTTGCTTTCCTCTGTGAATGTATATTTAAAAATCTTCTTCTTCTCCCCCTGAAACAGCAGTTCTCGACTGCAGCAATTTTCACTTCTATGGGATCATATGTGTTATATGGAGATATTTTTTATTTGTCTCAATTTAGAGGAGAGGAATGCTATTGGCATCTAGTGGGTAGATATCAAGGAAGTTGCTTGTTATGGTTAAGAGGTAAAATAGCCCTCGAAGTTTCATGTGGTTGTAAGGTGACTGGATTATGTGGGCATTTTAGCTGACTCGCTATTAGAAAATGGGGTTTGGTCAGAAGAGGTGAGTCATGCTGGGTGTGACCTGGAAGGTTATCATTCCCTTACCACCTCCTACCTTGACTCCATTTCTCACTTCGCAAGAGATGAAGAACTTTCGCTCCACCCTGGTCTTTTGCTATTTCATCTTGCTTTAGAATCAGCCTCCTGTGGCCTGTTTCTGTAAGCCAAAATAAACAACTCCTATTTAAGTTTTGGGGGGTAGGTATTGTATCCTAGTAACAATAGATTTCTAAGATACTGCTAAATTTCTTACTATGCACAAGACAGATCTTTCCAACACCGAAATATCTATGTCAAACTGTTCAATTTAAAGAATACTTTCAAAAATTTTGTAAAAGTGAAAAGGCTCTAAAGAAGTGCAAGGAGCATTCTTTAATTCTGTGTGTTAAAAATGCACACTGACTATGACCTTTAGTAAGGTCCAGTATCATTTCCTTCTTAAAGACAAAAATGTCTCATGGGGTGAGGTCCTTCGACCTTCAGCTGAGTGATGCCTTGCTATTTGCTTTTCCTTTAATGTCCTTGACTCTTGTGTGAATATACTAATTTCCTTTAAACAAGATTAGTTTGAATATATGTTCTGTAGTTACTTGACTGTATGACAATGGTGGTGTAAATACTGTAGCATATAATAGACTTCTAAAGGATTTTCAGATTTCTACTTAAAACTACAGAACTCTAATTGTTTAATGCACTAGACATTTTTGTGCTGTGATTTGATAGCATCAGGAAAATAGTTGCTAACTGAGCAACTCCTGCCTACTTTTTAAAAAACACATTTTTTTTTAACCAATGAAAGGGTAAATAGCTATTTTTAAAGATATTATTGGAAGTGAGTTAATTGGTCATTATCCTGTTGTTCTTCACTGTTTCTGGTAGCTTTTCTGGTAGGGAGAGATCACTGATCCTGAGGGACTCCCAACTGCATAAGGTGTGGGCAGCCGTAACTCCACAGCACCCCTAAATTTTGACCTGTTCACTTGCTGGTGCTTGAATTAGGCAGTAATTTCTTTGACATATAAAATAAGGACAAGTCATATTTTCTGAATATATCTAAATGTAATGAAAGTTTATCCTACTTTACTTGATGGGGGGAAATTTATTTAAATAATGTTACATAGAGATGTAAGTCATTTTAATAATGATATATAACTTACATTGTACTGTATGTCTTCACATACAGCAGTGCACAAGATAAATTCCTTTTTTGTACAATGCATATTTGGCTAATGTGACCTAATTCCCATGCATCTTCCCAATTATGTACATTTATTTAGTGCATAAAAAGTGTAACAATTAATATCAAAGTGTAAATGGGTATGCATATTCTACCACTGTTTTATTCAAATGTGATGTGTCAAAATCAATTTCAAATGAAATGCAGAGTGATAGATGAAAGTGATAGATCTAAGGTATGTACAGGATAGTACAAAATTCTGTTGATCTGCAAGCAACATTTCAAAAGACAGAATATGACAACTTAGTTATTTTTCTCATTGATGAGACAAAATATGCAATACCCGCAAGTTAAGAGAGGAAAAGTTTATTTAGTTCACAGTTTTATAGGTTTCAGACCATAATTGGCTGGCTCCAAGGCAGGGTGGTATGGCGGACAGGCATCATGATGGGCGGAGGGAACAAAGCAAGCAACAGAAAAGACAAGCCTGTCTCTTACATTTATCCAACCTACCAGGATTACGATGGCACCAGACCAATCAGTGGACTGATTTAGTAATCAATCACTCACCCTTAATCCTAACATCCTTAATCCTAGCGTTGCATCATGAATCAGTCACACACTCTAGATCCAGCTACCTTGAAGAAACCCCACCTAGGACTGTATGAGGCTGTGGGGAAACATCTAAACACAAGCCATAACATATGCTATGACTTTTAGCTGTAAGAGTGTGTTTCTAATTTGTAGCAGACACTATAAATGGGAGTGATATATATCTTTAGAGGGGCAAGTTGACCAAAAAAATATGACTTTTGTGTTCATAGTCATATCATTTTTTTTTGCTTATATGAAAACTAAACACATTCTGGAATTAAAGATGATTCAATAAATTTTCAAATAATTTTCAGTAGTTTTTTAAGTTTTAAAAATTTAATATTTTATAATCATGTTTTCTAATTTTTATTTTCTTTTGGAAAGTTACTATTTACATTTGTTCATGTTAAAGATTTTAAAAGGTTTTCTTGATGTTTTTACATGTTGCTTATTATTTGTTTAATAGTAAAGGTACTCTTTATGTATATATTACTGTGACATTTGCAATTTTAAAATAAGAAAAAAATAATTTTGTTTTTGTAAGAGTTCATAAACCATAGTTTAATATAATAATTTCTTTGTTGAACACTCCATGAACTAAGTGAAGTGGATAAAGTGTAGATGATTTTTCACTGTGGTTCCCCTCCCCTGTTTTTCCATTTCAATTTAGAAATTATAAAGTGTTTATTTGAAAAGAGAACTGTAGAATTATCCCTTGAAAGAATTTCTAGAGATGAATTTGGAGGAGGGGATTAAAGAAAGTAGAAATTAAGAATGGTCCTTTTAATAATTGTCATAGAAAAAGTAAACAGATATTGTCTCACAAAGGTTTTTTTTCCCCCTTAGGAAACTATTGTAATTTTTTGTATTCCAGTTGCCATGTCATCTGTGATAAACACATATGCATTTCATCTCCAATGTTAAAAATTATTATATGAAAATTATTGTTATATGAAATATATATGTAAAATTTTCCTATAGTTATAGGAAAACATCTACTTTGAATTATTTTTACTACAGTTCCCTTTAAATGATTTTTTAAAAAGTGTCAATTAAACAAACTTTCCTGGAACAAAGGTCTAACAAAAATAGTTAAAGAAAGTTTATACAGTGAATTATGTCTCTTTGCAAAGTGTCAAAATATAGTGTTAATGTTTTAAGGTGAATCAAAACCATTGGTATTTATTTAGCTTTTATATTCTCCTGTCTCTTTAATCACTAATTTTATAAATTTTACACCGAAACAAGTTCTTCTAACTTCCCACTCTCCCCTAGAAAGGTATACTTGTGCTTAATATAGCGAGAAAGTCATGATATGCACTTAAAACATGTTGTCTATGACTGACTCTTGCATTAAACCAAAATGACTTAGTACTTTTCTCCTTTTTCTCAGAGTTATGTGACACAAATTCTCTGTTACGACTTATGAGCCTGTGTTTTCATTCAGGACTTACCAAAAGTTTAAGATTAAACCTAAAGAGTACAGATGTAGGTGTTCCTATTCACTTGAGCTGGAGACTCTGCTATAAAGTGAACATATTGCACATCTAGAGAAATCTCTGAGCTTCTTTGAGATGATGCTGAAATGCTGCGTTACGAATTCCAAAATGAATTAATGAAGAACAACACTGGAAATGAAATGTATATGTGTGTGTATCACAGCTAACATGGCAACTGGAATACAAAACCTTTTTTTCTCTCATTTTGCCAGCCATAGTATAAGCTTCCCACAGAGGATGGGGATTAACAGCCTGTCTCCTTTGGGGTGGGGGACTAGGAGTTGAATAAAATGTAGAATCTGCAAATCGAGCTCTGAAATGATGAAGTTAACATTACATATGTAGTCTATTATGGTAACTGGGAACATGTGTGTCATAATGTTGGGCAAACTTATTTTAAAAATGAGGGAAAGTAGAACTAAAACTGCCACCCCCCAAATTCTGTTCAACTCTCGTGATCCAAGGACGTACTTTTAGGAAGGATTTGATAGAGCACAATTTTCTTTCTCTGCACCACAGCTATCTCTTTCTACCCATTCCTATCCCTTAACATTTTTCTCATTTGATGTTCAGATATATTTTTCATTTTTCAGTTTGAGTGATTAATTTTCCTTAGCATACTGGAGTGGCAGTATGGTCTTTCAGACTTTGCTAGGCTTTTCTGAACCCACAGATGTCTTTAAATATCATGAACTCGAAATATTTCCCAAGGGAAAAAAAATAGAAGAAATCTCTTGACACAGGACCTAAAAGAAGAAGGAAGACAGCAGAATGCTAGGCCCCATGAAGCAATTATGAAGCATTTGGTACTTTCATCGCCCACATCATTGGTTAAAATCTCTGAAACTGTGTTCAGGTGTCTCTAGGCATATCCAGAGTGAGCCATTTGAAAGGGAAATATAATAGTAAAGTGGTAATAAGCACAAACTTTTAAATAATAACTCAGTCCCTGTAAAGAATCACTGGGTTCAAAGCAGAAGATAAATAACAGAAGATTAGAATGTGGAAAGGAAGTGGAAGTACGTAGAGAAAGAAGGAAGTAAAAATGTTAAAAATGGAGACAACATAGCAGATTACAGGTTCTCTGGATACAAATGTTCTGATGTAGTGAAGTTAATTTGAAACTTATCTAAATTTATTTACTCTTTGTGGGTCTTAAAATAACAATTTTCCCCTCTCATTGATTTGATGACTTTTGTTTGAGTATTCTTTCATTGTTTTCAATTTATTATTCAGCTTAGGACATAAACACCTTAATGTAATGTACTTTAAAATTTTGTTGTTTAACTCTTTATTGGTGCTATTGAAAATGCCATTCTTTAGTCTTAGCTGTGTGTGTCCAGCCTGAGTCATTTCCTGGGGATTCAAGAATACCAACATCACCAGAGATGGTTTTAAATTGAGAGGGTGGGGAGATTTCAAACAGTAGTCAATGTATCAGAGAAAATTAGGTAGAGAGTGAGCATGTGATATTCTCAGACTGATCACCCTGTCAAATGCTTCTCAAGGAGAGGATAGAATTTCTGACTTTAAAATCTCATTGGTTTGCCTTGCCAATCATTTCTCTAAAATAGGTTCACATTCTTCATCTCTGTGATGTTTGCAGCTAATTGCTGTCCTCCTTAACTTTCTGGTTCCCCTTTATATTGATTGCCTCTTTCTGTGAGAGATGTCCTAAATTTTTGCTTCTTTAGCTTTTTCTAACATTAACACATTTTATGAACATTTGCCAAGTTAATAATCCCAGGAAACAGCTCCCACAGTCTACGATGCCATGTTTTTCTCAAAAGTCTCAGGAAATTTCCCATATTAAACCAAATATCCTTAAGTGGTGCTTAATGAATCCAATAATTGAGCTTATATTTATTTAGATACATATCTTCTTTTTCTTTACAGAGTAGAATATATTTATTGAGAGAAAGAAAGCTTCTGTCTGAGAGAGAGACAGAAGGAATCCTGAGTGGGTTACCAAAGACTCTGTCTTTTCTGGGGAAATATGTATCTTCTAATGATTACTGTTATTCTCCTTTAGTTAAATGTCCCACAATCAAGCAAATTCAATTCACATCCTTACTAGTCCTTGGACTAAAAAGCCTCCTTTTCCACTATAACATACTCTGTGGGGTTGACAGAGAACCCCAAAGAAAATTGAGTCTATTCCAAGACCCTATGTTCAATGAAAATTTTCTTCATCTTTCCACTTATGTAATAACTCCTGCAAAATTTAGACTTATGCACATATTTTGTGGTGCTTCATTTGCTATCTTATATTGTATTTCCCATTTTTTCAGGTCTCTCTGACACTATATCATCTGTATCTTTCTTAGTTTCATTATTAAATACATAATCTTTTGCAGCATGGTCTTAAAGGCAAGGTTTTAAAGGTAGTATTTACACTTACATTTCTACAACTTTTGACATGTTGCTTAACAGCACTCTGTTGAGTAGATTGACAAGCGTGCTTGAGTTCAACAGTTGTACATTTTAAATACATTTGTAATAGTTTTCTTGAGGATTCTGTTAATTTACTTTTTGTAAACATTATGATTTATTCATAGTTCTTGGCTATTTCTACCTACCAGTTCAAGTCTTTACCAGTCTGTGGCCATATCTGATAAGTCACTCAGGACTTCCATTCTTTAACTGTTCTCAAGATTGAATCAGTTTGATTGTATATTAATAGTTTAGAGGGAATTTTGATATTTCATAGGAAAAAGGGACAGAAAAGTTTTGCAGATTTCTTGATTTAGTGAACTGGGATTGTGGATTGAAGATTGTACCCTTAATTAGGAGATGAAACTAACTTCTTATTCCTAGTTATGGTTTCAATTGTTAATTTTAGCAACATGAAAGAACCATTCATTTTGCTATTATGTAGACCAATGAAAATGCAAATAGTAAAATAAATACTCATACCATGTGATCATAGTAGATATTTGTATTTAGTATGTCCTTAGAAAATATTTGTGGACCGATGAAATTTTTTCCTTGAATTATCTGACTGAAAGTCACTCATCTTATATGAATTGACTTTAGAAGTTTTGTGAACTTGCTATGAATAATTACTATTTTATCTTAATGAAAATATATTGATTTATTTTTGCCAAAGTAAATCTTTGAAAATTTTTTTTAAAAATTGGGCAGTAATGCCTTTGATGTGTATAGATTGCAACCAACTTATGTGACCAATTTTGTGATTTATTTCAATTACAAAATATTGAAATGTATGTTTATTATCTAATGTAATTTTTAAATGGCCCTATGAGGTAAGTGAAGTTATTTGCATATAATAATGAGATGATAATGAGATAATAATAATAATGAAATTATAAAGAATTTAAATAATGAATACCAAGAATTACTTAGGTATAGGAACAGAACCAAATTTTTGGCCATTGTTTTGCAAAACAGCATTCACTTGATTGCTGCACACTGTATGTGACCTATGCATATTTATCTGTCAGTGAATGTTGTCCAAACCTCAGGATAACCTTTTAGAACATGAGTTTATCCGGTACAAGGTTGTATTTGATAAAAAAAATCAGCAGATTAACCTTATATAGAAATTGCATGGACTATGATTCTTGAAGTGAAATGCAGAATTACCTAACAATTCACCTTTATCTTATGTATTATATCTCTAGCTCGTTCAAATAAAAAACCCTACCCTAGAACTCTCCAGATTTTTATAATTTTAATAATGAGAATATACTGTATATATGAAAGTAACAATCTTGTAACTGTATGATAGATAAATTCATGAATATTCAAGAAATAATCTTAAATATTTTTTGGAATATTAAGTAATACAAGAGCAGTAAATGATTTCCTATTTGCTGTCAATTATGTGATAATTTGTTAGTAGCTTTATTTGAATGTTTACTCTTTTGCATATGTTTAAATTTAAAATAGGATTGAGACCCTTTGTTCTCTATATTTGAGCACAATCATATACCTCTTAGGTGATGACATTTGTTTTAACTGCCTTTATCTCTGGATTTCATAACTTCTCAATAAAGAAGCATTATTGAATTTTAATTAAGGATGATATTAAGGTACTGCTGCTTTAAACTTAATGAACTAGGAAGATATGGGTTTTAGGGAAGTAAAAGTAACACAGAATATAGATCACCAAGTGAGCATTTATTTACAAACATTATTATATTTGTAACATGCTCCAGAAGCTGGATTTTGAATAAATATCCAGTTGTAATTGTGATTCTATATTCATTTAACACCAAGAAAAATGTTCTTTTGACATTTTAGATCTCAATTATATGAAAAGGAAATAAAATCGGTCACTTTTAGGCACATGGTATATTTTATAAATGTCATCTCATAATAACTTAATATGAATAGACATTTTACCTTTGAAGTATAGTTTATCGTTAAGGTTATGAAAACTCTTTAGCTCTATAGATACTAGCATTTTCAAGTATAAATATTCTTTCAAACATAATACAATATGCTGATTCTTCATTATCTAACGACAAGTATTACATCATAGTAAAAAAGCTAGTATAATTTATCAGTAATGAATTTATATTTTATCAAAACTCAGAGTCTACATATACTTGAAAAACAGTAAGTATTCGTGAAAGGCACATGATTTTTTTCCTGTGGTACGTTCGGTGTGTATACTGAAATATGGGGGCTCTTCCCACACCATTACTCTTGTAGGAATGTATTTCAGAACCATTTTGCCTCTTTGGTTGTTAAATCTCTCTTTGTTTTTAGATTTGAGAAACAGCAAAGAACAAAAACAATGATAAAGAATTTCAAAATAATATAATAGGTGATTAATACTGGTTAATATATTACATATTTTTATCTTCAAAGTAGTTGTTCAGATTACAAGACATAGGCATGAAATAAACAATCAATTGAACAATGAAACCACAAACTGTTAGTTCATTTTGATGAACTAACAGAGATTAGTAGTATAGTTATCTTGTATATTGTCTCCTTAGTTAAATATCTTTTGAATGGATTCAGCTTAGTCTGGAGGCTACACTGAAATGAACAAGCCTGTTTTCTGGCCTTGATTCAGCATTTTTTCTTTCTAAAGATATTATTAAAGACAAATAATTTAAGGTTTATATAGATTAATTTTCTCATCTGCAAATTCAGAATATTAATGACATCTACTTCAGTGACTTGTAAATATTACATTATTTTGTATGTGTAAAATAATTTTCATATTTCCTGGAATACACTATGCATTTTGAGATCTTAATTATTATAACTCATATTACCTGTATTATTATGAAAGACTTTAAATCTACTATAATATAGTATTATTCCACTATGGTAAAAATCATAAACTAGTTATTTAATGAGAGATCGTGTGTCTATAACATGCTAAAAACAGAAAGTATGTAACTTAGTTAATTAAATTATTGATTGAACTTTTAGTGCTTATTGTCGCAGTCTTTAAGGTCATTTTGTGGGTAGAAAAAAAAGTTGGAATATATACTTAATTTAGAAGATTAGAATTCATTCAATGTTTTAAAATATGTGCCATCTGCTAATTTTAGGAAAGAAAAATAGTGTATTTAAAATTAATTTATCAGTAAACAACTGAAGTCTCAGAACATTGGGAATGCATATTTAAAAGATACTAAGAATTAATACTTTCCCTCATTGAATTGATATATTTCTCAAATCCTACTCTTTACATAGTTTTAAGAATTGTATTTAAAAATATTGATGGTCTAAAATAGTACTTGTGCCTTCTTAGATGACTAGCTTGCTCATGAAACTGGATGTGACAAATAGAATTCAAATTGAAACAATTAGTTCTACAAATAACTGTGGAAGTGACCTAGTTTACTTTGGACCAAAGCCTCTTATTTTACAGTTGATAAAACTCGGTGTATACAGTGTCCTTGGTACAATTTAAATGGTGTGCTTGGAGCAAGGCTGTTATTTCTGAGTTTGTAGCATGCTTTGGCCATGCATCCCAAGGAAAGAAATCAGGGAATGCACATTTCATCGTTTTTGACTATGCTTCCATACACTGCCAGGAGGAGGACACAGGAGAGCAGAGTCCAGGAAATACATTGCTTTGATGAACTGGAATGATGACTACAGAAACTGAAATATGTATCTTGTGCTCATGGGAATGTATAATGGGGTAGCCACTTTGGAAAATAGTCTAATAATTGCTCAAAAGATAAACATGAATTTGTCTTTTACAAATGTGTGTACAATACTCTGAAGTGTATGCTTCAAGGAACTGAAATCTGTTAAGAACCTGTATACAAATGTTCATAGTGACATTATTTGTAATAGCCAAAAAGTCAAAGCAACTCAATGTCCGTTAACTGATAAATGAATATATAAAATTTGATATATACATATTGGAATATTAGCCAGCAATTAAAAAGTGATAGTATATCAACCACCACACAGATAACCCTTGAAAACATTATTCCAAGCAAAAAGAAGTCAGTAACAAGAAATGATGAAATATCCAGAATAAGATAAATTTGTAGCTTAGGGACTGGGGAAAAGAAGGGTGAGATTAGCTTAGCTTTTTTTTTTTTTAAGATAGGGTCTCACTGTGTAGTTCTCAGTAGCCTTGAGCTCACTATGTAACACCAGCTGGCCGCAAAATTGCAGTGATCCTTCTGCCTCAGTCTCCAGAATGCTGGGATTCCAGGCATGCATCATCAAGGGTGAGAAGAAATGGAAAATGATTTTTGGTGGGAATAGTTTCTTCTGGGGTAACAAAAATCTTCTAAAATTAATCATAATGCTGGTTGTACAATTTAATGAATATACAGAAAAACATTAAATTGTACACTTTAAATGTAAAAATTGTGTATGTGAATTATATAATTCACATACAATAATATATAGAAAAATGACTTGTCCATCTTGCATGTCCATAGATACTGCAATCAGTTTCATAAACTAGAATACCATGAGAATTTTCAGGTTTCAAGTTCCAAGTGGTTGAAACAGGCATTTTGAAGAACAGTAGTCATTGAAATATATCAAAGCATAAATGCACTCCCTGAAGAAACACTTTAACTTATGAGCTTAAATAATAACTAAATTTAATTCATTCCAGGTCCGTTCTCATTAAAGAAACTGCTGGCCAAAACATTGAAATAAACATTTAGCTACTAAGTGAACAAATTAAACTCCTTTATGTTTTAATTGCACCAGTGAGTATTTCTTTTTGGAATGTGATTCTGCTTTGATACATTTCAATACACATCATGAATTATGTTGAATGATGGCATTTCAGAGTGTGTGTATGTATATGCATATGTATTTTCAAACTGCATTTCAAATATTATTTAAAATATGTATGTGTGTACAGATGAACATTCCAACTTCTATGTATATGTGTATGTATGCAATACAAAAAGACATATTCCAATAGTCCCATGCAGTGTAATCATACTATGGGGAATATATTTGCCAACTAGTTGCGAGCATTAACAGAAATACTCTCTCTGCCTCCTCTTCTCTTCATTTAATATATTTACATATGAATATCTAAACATGTATGAACACAAAATATATATGGATATATATCTGTGCTTGTACAAATATTTGCTAATGTTTATTTATCACATAATAAAGCCATAGTTCGTAAAGATGAATATTTTAAGCACCATTTATATTTTGGACTACTGGAACTATTTTGAAAAAAAAATATTTTTGAGTCAGGGTCTTGCTAGTAGTCCAGTTTGTCCTTAAACTTCCTATGGAGCATGAGCTAACCTCAAAATCATGGGAATCTTCCTGCCTCAGTTTCCCAGGTGCTGGGATTATAGGCCTATATCATCATGCCTGGCTTGAGAAAGTTTTAGTGCTCAAGAAGTATATAGCATTTTGCTGCTAGATGTGTGTAGGTTCATAGTAGTGATTATAGAAAAAAATGACAAATCAAAAGAAAAGAATTCAGTTCAAAATTTTTCATTATCTGAGATCTCTATAATACTTTGTAGTTGACTTTTGTCTCATTGAATTATTGACAGTCTTAATTTAAAAAGTAAAACCTGTTCTTCCTACCCTATTAAGAATGTAATGAAAAATTAGAAACTTTTTTTTTTCATATAAGAATTTGAAGCATCTCCACGTTTTTAAAAGTTCATTTCTTTGTGGACTCACACACTGACACTCATTTTAGTCTTTCTACTTTTTCTCACTTAATTTTTGCTCTCATCAATGCTGACTGTATGTTTATGAGGTATTTTAAAATTAGTTTGAAGACTTATATCCCCACTACTTTTTACTATGGATGAAAGCCATTTACCTTTCTTTCTTACACCTCCTGGAACATCTTTTTTCCTCTGTCACTCAAAAACATACAGATAATTATTGTAAGTATGCACTTTCCCATAAAAGCTGTATAACTCTCCTTCATAGATCAGATAGAACATAAAACTGTAAGAGTGAAATGGTAGAATATACTTTCGGCAGTGTAGCCAGGTAGGATGTTAATATTGTGCAGCTAGAAAGGTTGTGGCAGTTATGATGTGTCTGCCTAGTGAATGATGTGTTATCAGTTCAGCTTGAGCCACATGGATCACATGGAAGGGACAAAATGTGTAAGAGAAGAAAATAGACATTGCTTTCTCATGTTTGGGCACAGAACATCAGCCTGAGTAAAGTGACATGGTACAGACTAACAGCCGAGGAATCATAACCTGTCCGAAAAGAAGGAGGCTGTTTTTCTGATCAAATCATTCTCTGAATGTATTAGGATAAATGTTAAATACAGGATCGCAGATTTGCTACTGAAACATGAATAAGGATTTCCCATAAAAAACAACAAATGATACACAAAACCTGTGCAAGTTAGTGAGAACTAAGAATAGCAGGGGGCCTATAAAGGACAGTCCTCAACAGAGAGTAGCCAGAGATGTTCAACCAGGAAGGAACTGAGTCTCTTAGGGTTCAGGATCAACTCTCAGACTATCCCTTACAGTTCCTTGGATACTATTAGTGTATGGAGACTTGTTATATATCTTTTTTGTTTCATAGAATTGTTTTAATCATTTTTATCTAGTAACTTTTTCTTCACAGAATGTCAAATCTCATGGATCAATATCTGGCTTTAAATGGGCGGACCTAAATATTCTTGGTTAAGTCTCTGGTCCCTAGATTAGCAAAACAAGAAAACAAAATACTACTAAATATAATTTGTGATGCACCTTTTGCATTGAATATCTTTCCTCCACGTTTTCCCCTTCATGAAATGCTATTCATTTGTTAAGGCTCATGTGAAATGCCACTCCTACGAAGGCTTTGATGTTCCATATGAAACCACAACTCAATATAAGTAATTATTTTACAGAAATGAACACTGTTTCATAGACATAGACTTGGACCTGAGATTCATTAGGGAAAGGTGTCCATATAATTTAATTTGTAATGTATAGTCACAGTGTCTAAACATGGTACACATTTGTGAAACAAATAAAAGAGATCTGTGGGTTGTCTATCTTGAGCTTACAATATTAACATTCCTTGAGAAAGTTCCCAGATTTGTCCAGCTTATTTAGTCCTAAGTAATATTTGTTTTGCCATCATGTATGACCTTCACTTAGAATAGAATGGAAAATAAAGATATAACACTGAAAGTCTAGTGATCTGTACAATAACATTTCTTGATATGTTAAATAAACTAACAAAGTGCAGAACTTTCCTTCATTGTGGACATGGATCAGAATTACTCAGTGGTTGCTTGTGACTTGTCCTATTTTCTACTATCCTTGATTCCTAAAAGCAGGATTTCACATATCTTAAAATGACGGAGTTGTGAGACATAATTAGCTCATACACACCCTCCTGTAATACATTCTTCGTGAAATTGGCTGTGAGGTGTCCCTCAACTGGCCCCTTTTGAAGAAATTCTTCTCCAGTCACCCACCTTTTTCTGTAGAGTTAGAATTTAATAGGGAACTAGTCCTGGAACAGATGCTGAAAATGGATTTGAGTTTGAAGCTTCAAATGGTTAGACCAGTATGGGCTACATTTTCTGTATTGTTTTATAAGGAGTTCATGTGCTCCGAGAAACTGAGGAAAACAAAAACAAGAGAACTGAACATGTGCGAAGAGAGAGGAGTGATGAGATTGAAAAGCACAGAGAGAGGTATTGTCCATGGAGCTTTGATTACATCTTTTCCCTAAGGCCCAATTACATTTGTGGCTTTCGATTTCACAAAATAGCTTAGTATCCATACATTTTTTTCCCATAAGGTAGTTAACTTTGAATTTTTAACAGATGACTAAAACAGCCTAATTAACTTGCCTTTGTGTAATGTAGCAAGTTGGTCAGGAAATTATAGGATTTTCCTATTCAATCTACCCAGTGTTCATATCCTTACAATTTTGTAATTGATTGTTTATCTTTTGTTTGTTTCAGAGTGATGAAGGGATAACTTATTTTGAAAATTTCATTTAAATTCATTTTTTTGCATTATATTATCTTTATATTCCTTGATCGGAGATGATACACATACATAACACATATTCCTTTCTTCACCTTTGTCCTCTCTTCCCTCTCCAACTCTTGGTCCCCTTCTCATTTAGGAAGAGCTGTCTCCCTACTTCCTTTTATCTATTGTTTATTTCACTCTTTATTTACAATTTGGGCTTTGCCAATATATATCCCTTTGTTTATTCTAAGAAAAAGTAACACTAGGACCATTAGTAATATCTCACCACTTGCATATGCTCTGGAAAGATTACCTCAGAAGTACTTTTTCTGTCCTTTATTTCTAAACTAGATTGAATGACATGACACAGGCTTCCATCTGTCATACGCATAGCCTCATCATGTGCTCAGTTTAAACAAAGATTTATGCTTCACTGTTATCTAACCAACCAGGGATTGAGTTATTATTTGGCCCAGAGGAGGTATGGAAATACCTGAAATCAGAGATAGAGGAAAGCGTACCAGTGAAGTGACAGGACTCTGAAAGAAAGGTCAATTGTGGCGTGGACTGGGTAGAGAAAAAAGTGGAGTGTGAAAGAGGCAGTGCAGAAGCCCACAATCATGTGAGTGTCTTGCTGAGTAGAAGCTAACGCTTGCTTCAGAAGCAGAAACCTTGATTGCAGTCAGACAGACATTTCTTTGAGCATTGTAACTGTCACAATGCAGGATAGGAGGAGTCTTCTTACTTCCTGTTATAATTAAGTAATTATGATCCTCTGCCAGTTAGCTGCTGAACATTCTGACCATTTGTTTAGTCTGCATTTTGACAGAGTAGCTGTTGTATACCCAACCTTGTGCTGCACTTGTGTACTAAGAGACACAGTCCTCCCTCCTGTGGGGTCCACAGTCTAGTAGAGGTGACAGCAAAAGAGAAGTGCTATGGCATATGGGTATTTAATTACATATTATGGTAACTGGTGTCAGCACTTTTCTTACATCCTCTACACTGCAGAACCATCCATCATTACCTTTTCGAGTCAAGTATTGTCAGACTCGAAAGGATCTTAAGTGCTGAATTTTGTAAACAGCTTCAGGTACCAGTTTTTAACTTCCAAAAGCTAAGATTTAACATCAGTTTCCCTAGTTAAGGAACTGAGAAAGTCAGTTAGCATTCTTTTGGCTTTGAGCAATTCATGCTGGAAAGAAAAGTGATGGTGTCTGTCTAATAGGACCTGAGTTTGACTGTCCCCGGAATTTCATGCATATCTAATAATGATAGAGGAGAAGGTATTGCACCTCTCAAGACTGTCTTTTTAAGCAATTCACTTTAGAAAATAATACAATATATTAAAGTCTTATTGGTTACTTTTGTTAGTCAGGTTAATAGGACTAATTAATAGGGATTAATAAAACTGAGGACTGAATTATTTTTCTGAAGTTGAGGTTTCAAAATGGAAGTAGAAAAGACAAAGTATGGCTGCTTTCACCATCACCCTGACCACCACACTCACCTTGGGCATCTGCAGAACCCAGCACTGACCATCTAGGTCCATGTTTCCACACTGTTAGCTGAAAATGGCTTTCAGTCCTAAACAGTAATATGAAAAATGGCAGGGCACAACAATTCGATAACTTGCAAAAGTCACTGCATTTGCTCAAAGAGCCACACTAGGACAATTTTGAAGCAAAACAGTTGGTGTGATCAAATAACTAAATAATCAAATGAGTCTGACTGAGGAACCTAGCACGAAACCCAGATGTGAGAATAGACATGCTCTGATTCCCAGAGGCATACTAACAAGGTGGAGAACAAGCTATCAGGATCATCTGAAAGACGGCGACTGACTGGAGTGAGCTCAAAGTGTAGGGTAAGACAAAAGGGAAATCCATAAACCAAACAGGAGCAATCTGGTGTATATCTAGGATCAATGGGTACCTTTCCAAAGTTTATAATGCCGGTTATGTTTGGTAGAGATTTTTTTTTAACACAGTCATGGATTAAAGTCATGAGTTAAAAGAGATAGTTAAACATGTATTGACAATATCAGATACTTTTGTTTCCACTGGGGTCTATAAAAAATCATTTCATATTGACATTCACGGAAACTGGCAGCAATGGGAAGCTATGTGTGTGTGTGTGTGTGTGTGTGTGTGTGTGTACCAGGGATGGAACTCATGACCTTGTACTTGCTAAGCAGGCACTTACGCTGCTGAGCTAAACCTCTGGCCCATGGGAAACTTTTTTTGATCCAATTCAGACCATGTCAGATAGAGTATTTTGAGTCAAAACTGGTTCTAATCATTAATGATGACAATAATAATAGGTATATCGATAGTTAAGATCATATCATCCCTATTGGTATGATACTTAATTTGGACAGCCAACACAAACAGGGCTTCAAAGCATGAACATGTTTTTAAGCTCCTGGAATAGAACAATAGCTAGAGAAGTGATGTGTAAAGTCTCAGAGACATGGATTCTAGGCCTTATTTCTTCACTACTTGCCATATGATCATAGCAAATATCTCCCTTAAAAACAATTCCTTTTTCTCTAAAAAGGAGACAGTAAATCATTTCTGTTTTATGAGACTGTTGGGATATAAGCACACAAGGTGATTAACAGAATGTCTGATTTACAGTCACAGTATACATTGCCATTGGTATTAACAAAACTTGCCATTTTGAAAAAAGGGCAGAGATGCAAGCATAATATAAATAATACTAATCTCCTCCAACCCCCACAACAATTTCCTGCTTAGAGTTCAATAATCTGCACTTTTCTTAAATTGGATTGGCCATATACAACCTAAGTATGTTTTAAACATACAGATTTTGTAGTTGTGTTCTAATTTCTTTTTGTATAAGACACCTTAATAATACATATGGGAATTCAAATGAAAAACAACAATAAACAAACATCTCCTAGCTTATGGAAATGACTAAATTCCTTAGAGATGATCAAATCATGAAATATTTCAGCAAAAATATGAAACCACCATGATTCACAATGTAACATATATTAGGAAAATACAGCAAATATATAATCTGAGTAGAATAAGTGCAAGTGTCCATGATAAGCTAACATTTCAGAAAATAGAAAATTTTTGTGGTTAATATATAATTAACATAAGACAAAGTTACCGGGATATATTCAATACTGTCTTTCTCCTAATTAAAACCAGAAATAGCCTTTCAATATATTACAGTGGTACTTCCTTTCAGTTCAAATTATAAATTCGTTTTACTTTTTTCACGAGAGTTCTGTTTTTCCCTCATCAAAGTGCCTGCTTTTATTCTACTTTAGACATAAGCCCCAATGTTTTACAGATATAAGCTAAGAAGTCTTATTGAGAGGAGAGAAACATTTAGAATAATAGGAGTTGTTACATGCATAGTAACAAATGAAATACATCTTCTGTAAATAACTCCCACCAGAAATCTTATATTTCCAGGCTTCTATGCATATACCTTCATATAACAACTTTTGTGTTCGTAAAACATTCACTGAAGGCAGCTCTGCAGTTTTATAGAAAAACAATGTGCCAGGGATGCAAGAATCTTGCCAGTTCTGTGAAAAATGACACCAATTAAAGCTTAAATTGCTTGTTTTCTCATAAGGTACATATTTTCATAACTTTGAAATCAAATAATTGCTGCTTTTATATTAAATACAATAAAACAAAAAGGATGCTAGTTTAGAGGAACTGCTACAAGCATTTTAATATAATTTTCCCACCATTTAAAGTCACAAAATATGGAAAACAAGTCAAGTATGCAAAGTTCCAAGGAGATAGAGAAACTCCTTCAGATTATTACATCATTTGTCTTTTGTGTCAGGAAATGTGTATATGATTTCATTGTTTGATTAAATGCCAAAAAAGGCGCATTGGTCTTATCTAACTGATTACAGATTTTATTCATATGAAAAAGTATTTGTTAATGCTTTATCATTAGGAGACATTTTTTGGTTTTTCAAAACTCTAAACATTCATTTCCAAAAAATATAATCTTATAAAGTCCCAGGGTTTATTTCTTTATTTTGCAACACTACATGATACTCAAGTTTCCCATACTGAAATCTAGTCCCCAGTGATTTTGTATCTGCAAACTGAGCAAACATTTTCTTTATGACTGGGTAGAGTGAGTGTGTCTCTGTGTGTGTGTTCAAGGTCTAAACTATATCAATTTTCAAAAACATAAGGGAAAAGAGTTTTAGTGTGCGGAGTTACCAAAAAGAAAACAAAACATTTTGATATATGACTTAGGGGCATGCTAATCAAAAGCAAACAATTTGAAATCTAAATCTAATGTTTTAGGTGATATGTTTCATTGTAGTGTTTTTGTATGATGATTCTTTTACATACATGTGTCAACTTTTTAGTAAGAAGATTAATTCTAATTTTCATAGGCAACAGAAAATTCTAATTAATAAGCTTATTATATTTACAGAAAACCTGTTACAGTAGAAAAATGGTGTCCCACTGATGCTTTCCTTTGTATTTGGGAATGCCTGAGTGACAGCTAGGCTTTGAGGATAGGGTCATACCATATGCTTTCTATGGTATAAACTAGCTGTCTGTGTTAATAATAAGCTTGTGCTGAAGCCAATTTGAGGAAACATCAAGGGAATTCAAGGTCATTTGCCAATGGCCTGGCCTCCATTAACTTCTTCAGTAAAAGTCCCAATGATCCTTATTTTGGCCTTGAGTGTGGGTTATCAAAATCATCCCTCTTAATATTTCAACGCAAATAGCTTGTTTCCTTAAATAGTCATTATGTTTAGTGGGGACAGCTTCTGAAAGCTGTTCAGTTCAGTAGAAAAATGCATGTGGAAAAGTCTGTTATTTTAACATGTATCTATATTTGGCAAAAGGAGAGTTTAAAAATGCTTTGGCTATTTAATTAGAAGACATTAAAGACAGATAGATGCTTCCCTTGTCATGAAGAGCACAAAGTGACATAAAAAAGTGAGATATCTAAGATTTTGGGACTATCACCTAAAAGAAAAGAAACCTGTGGAAAGTCACTATGCTATATTCACATACATATCATAATTTTTCAAAATAACTCTCAATTGCTTAACAGAGTAAATTAAAAATTTGATGTTAATCCTTTGAGTTGCCTCTTTTAGCATAGGCTTTTGGAAAAGTTCTTCCCTGCTCATAGAAAGTCGTTATTTACATGCAAATTTGTAAACAAAGAAGCACATTAATGAAGAGGGCTTGGCAGTGACTGGTGAGAAAGACTAAAGAGAACTAGATCTTATTTATTGTGTTATTTAAACCTGAGTTACATTACACCATCTTACATTTAAGAGGCAGCCTGCTAATGCAAGCAAGGGTGTCTCCTGCAACGAGACAAAGATTAATGCCATGTGTACGGATGATGCTCCACCACAATTCAGAGCTCTGTGGCGCCATGGCGCCCTGTTCTATGTGGTGGTTTGCCAAGAGAATACTACTTAGACCAATTGTGAACGCATTCCTGTTTTGCTTTTCATGCAACCACATGTATGTAAGTAAATAGTATAATGAATATTTTTGAAATGATCCATCATTTTGAATTCACCTACCCTGTATAAAATGCAATGTGCAGTTTTTTCTCTTGCAAGAAAGATTTTCACATGGGAATGTTCAATTTTTCCTCCTGTGAAAAAGATTTCTCAGAGACAACCAACCACAACTGGAATAGATTCTTTTAAACATATTGTAATGTGAGAATTTTTTTCAGCTGGAGGGTGTTTTATTCTTTAAATTGAAAGCCGTTGTTCCTCAGAACTAGTATGACATTGTAATGCATGAAGTGCTAGTTACTCTTTATAAGCAGAAATTGATATGCTTAAAATATATATTAAATATTGAAATGTTATGTGACATTTGAAGCTGCTTTAGTTTTTTCAAGTTTGTCCACTTGATAACTGAAGTTACCTGCTGCACATACATGCGGGGAATAAAAAGAGTATAGGAGATTGTACATTAGAAATCTTATCTTCTTTTCTTGATTCAGCCTAACTTGTTGATTAAAGATGATGAATTTAACAACCAGTAAGTTCAGGACAATAATGTATGTATCATAAAACCATCATTTCTCACATTCAACAATTAGCCCGATTTATGCGTGAACTGTACAAAAAGACAGTAACTGTTGAAACTGAAACTTACTTCATTTCTCCTCAGGGAGTAGTTTCTTCCAAAACAGAACTGAGATCATTTATAGGCGGTTTTGGTGAAGCACTTTTCTGGAGTTTTTTCATTTTATTTTTCCAAGGGGTGATTTAGTTTTATCATCCAGTGGAAATGGGCATACATGTAAAAGTCCATAGAGATATTTCTTAAATAAGCTCTTTGCCTATTGTGATTTTTAGTAAATGTGTTAAAATTAATATATCAACATCTGAAGGAGGGTTTAGTTTCTAACGCTTACTGTGTCTGAGCTGAAAAACATCTTATTCCTCCGTTACTTCTTTCAAGTGAATCTTCCTTGTACACTCAGTTTTCATATCTGTAGAATCAATAATACTATCCAAAGTACAAGGTTGTTTTGAGGATTACATAATACTTTTTATATGCAGGACCTAGCAAGTGTTTAGCACATAGTGGACCCCTCTCAAACTTTATTCTTTTCTCTCATTTCCTTTTCCACCCTTATTCAACATTGTTCTAGATATGTGAATGGTGGCTGAATGACTTTATTCTATTACTTTGAGTCACAAAGATCACATGTTCCAAACTAACTGATACCTGATTTTTTTTTAACTAAATGCAGTTTTATTTGGGAATATCAGTGTAATAAGAATGATATACCACTGTTGAGGGAAAACATACATCCTTGTAAACGATGTACATATTCAGAAAGGTAGAGGCAAAGAGAAATTTTCAAGGTAAAAAGGAAGGAGGTGCCATCAACTATTTCTATGACCCCTAGCCACAGCGATTAGAGATGCCCTTGTTGAAGTACATTTGTACAGATTACAGTGTCTTTGTGTAGACTGGTTCTGGAAGTCCTTTGTGACAGTCACAATCAGGTAGTCATGCATGAGACTCTTGTTTCATAACTTCCTAGCCTTATTTATTTTTTGTTGGGGTTGGCATAAAGAATTCCATTTTTGTTTTGAAAACTTTGAGGTCTTTTGTTCTCACCATTTTGTCATAGTGATTAATGATTAATTAATTAGTTCTTATGCAAATCTGTAAAGGGTACCATGTGTACTGATGATTCAAGAGACACAGATCAGGATTTTAACCTTTAATTTCCTAGTTTTTAATCAATTTCTCCTTCCATGACCATTATAATTGTTTGATCAACCTAAGCACTTCTTGCATTCATCTTCATTAGAGATTATAATAGTGTGTACAGCTTCATATGAAAACCAAAATTGTTGAAAAGTATTTTGAGCATGCTATGCGTTTGGTTTCCAGTGCTAGCCACATTCTTAACACATCAGTGTTTCAAACTTACGTCTTCTAAGAAACAAGAAAGTCATTGATAATATAAGTCAAAAAGTATACTAAATGCTATGCTACAGAAGCAATTGATGCAGATTCATTTGTATATTTGCTGTACAATTTCAAACATACTTTTCATCTCTGAAACATTTTTCCCTCCAGAGATTGTATGGCTTACAATTCACTGAAGTCCAAGATAGATCTTCATTAGAAAGTCATTTATAAAAGATTATAAACTATGCCTTCACTTAAGTGTCAAATATATGTCAGCAATCAAATGCAAGTTAAGAGTGAAAAGAAGTGTCTAGGTTGTATTGTCTGCATTTATTAAGCTTCTATTGTTTATTAGTACATGTTTATATTACATGGCAATTACATTCCTCATGTAGAGGTGGTGCACATACATAATAAACCTTAATTCGCTTTTTATTTTCTTCTTTTCCTCTTCCTCCCTACTGCCAGGGTCTCTTGGTACATTTCCTTTTTGCCAAAAAAAAAAAAAAGTCTCTTTTTTTCCTACTCTGTCTTTTATTCTGGTCCTTACTTATATTTGGGGATTCTCATAAATAGAAACCATGTGTTATTTAAACTTGTGGGTCTGATTTATTTCACTAAATATTGTGGTCTGAAGGCACATCCATTTTCCTTCTTTATGACACAGTAGTATTCCACTGTGTAAAAATGCTGTTTTATTTATCCATTCATTAGCTGATGGACATACAGTTTGCCTCCAAGATATAGCTAACAATACAGTGAAAAGATAATTTACAGAATGAAAAAAAATTGACCAGATATTTTGGGGGCATAGGACTAATAAATAAATTATTTAAATAAATTAAAATGTTAGCAGTCCAAAATAAAAGACCCAATCAAACAGAGCAATGGTACTATCTTCTACAAGCTCAGCATAGATTATTTTGATGAGGTATGGTCAGAGAATATGGTGAATGCTTAAATTTAAAAATATATGGCAAAATCATGTTGCCATTAGTCCTCTTTTATGTTCCTACATGCTCTTCTTTGCTTTAAACACACTTATCCCACAATTCTTGCCTCTTTCTGAAGCAATTCTGGAAATTCTCTTTCAATGAGTGTCTTATTTATGCTGTAGTGGCTGCCCAGTGTTCTAAATAAATTCAAAGCAATTATCTTTAAGAGTAATACAATTCTGCACAGTGCCAGGGTCTAAAGTGGAACAGGGAAAACTACAATGTTACTTGACAGAAAACACCAATGACATGTAACATAGAGTATTGTCCAACAGAATATGAAACTAATGCCTGTTTCTCAGACCATTTTCCACAAGCATTGCTTTGAAACACTCTAATATATCTTTAAATATTCAAAGTTCTCTACAATTTTACTGGATACAAACTGTGCTCACACATTTCCATCAATGTTTTGAAACACAGTCAGCATCAGCTGGTGCTGAACCTTGATTGATTCACATTGTTTCCACAAGGAGAGCTGGATGATTGCCACTGACACTCTGGTCATTGGTCTCAGGCTCATAACCATAGACCCATGTTTTCTCTCACATAGTGGCAATGTGTAAAATTTGGAACCTGAAGAGGCACAATTGCTCAACTCCAATAAAAAATATTGTTTGCGATCCATGGTTTATTGCACACTTTAAAACACACCTTTTCTCAATCAATCATAAGTCACAATCAATAACTGATTTCATGAACACATTGAAACTTGTCACGCACTGTTTCTGTGGTTCTACACTTTGTTTCTTGCTTCTCATGCTAAAGATAAAAAGTGCTTTTGGGGTGGCTCTCAGCAGGAGTCTTCATGTGTTTTGATCAGACTTTGTAAATTCAAGGTTTTTTTTCAGCTCTAAGACTTAGCTCCTCCTCACATAGTTGATCTTATGTATTCCCACGCTTTAGGTATTGATTTATTTTACCATAATGAGACTACAAAATCTTTTTTTATGTGCTGAATTTCTTATTTATCTTGATAGATTCCATGTTCTAGCAAATTGGCTTGTACAGAGTAGGTAAATGGAACCAATTCAGGGAACCAAAAGAAAGATTTCACAGTAAAACAGTGGATGAACTGAGACAAGGATGTTGAATTCCAGACTCTTGCCACAGTCTTTAATTATTACCTAGTGTTGCAAAATAAGATTTTTATTGATCAAACAGTATTTGTAACCATGCAGGATTATCTTAGAATGTCCAGTGGAATCATACTGATACGGTGGTTTCAGCTGTTCCCAACAAGACTCTGAAATGCAGCACAGTTTATTGGGTGTGAGAGACTTTCAAGTGAGCTCACAATCAATGCTTACTCCCTCTGTCCTTTGTGAGGAGTAAACATCTCATGGCAGCCAGAAGTGGCATGGACCTTCACATCGTGAATCAAATCTCTCTTGACTCTAGTGCCTTGCTTTGTTGCCTTTATTTCTTAGCTGCCTGGAAGATGAGTTACATTTGTGCAAAGAAAAGGTATGCACAGTTGATTCAGGACAAGTATATCTCTGTAGCTGAAATCTGCATATATAAGCATGTTTGATTCCATAGCCTTTGAAACATTAACATCTTATTCATCCTGATTATACAACGTAGCTGTTTGGAATATATGACTGTTTGGAGAACGTCTTCAGAAGTTTCACGATTGTGCTATGTGTTTTGTAAACATGAATTTCCCAAGGTTTTCAAGATCGTGGATTTGATCTATGACTCTGGTGTCATGAAAATCTTGGCAACTTTTCTGTGCCTGTTTCTTGGATCTCTCTTGCTACTCGTGTAGAACCACTTCAGAGCTGGCTCATCAACTGCTCACAGTCCTGTCTCTTTCTCAGCAGAGTAAACACTCTGTCAAATAAAAACAGTCTCGGGACTAGAGTTTCTTTGGCCAGAGTTAAAATAAAAGCTTTCCTTTTATGTAATTAAGACAGAGACAACTGTAGACATGTTCAAAATTCTTAAAATGTTCAGTCCTTCCATAGTCCCCCATGTACCCCAGTGGAGCCAAAGTAATTGTAATTATGTATTGTAGGTGAAAGGCAAAAAAACCCCAAATTCCACTTGGTGCAGACATCACATCCTTTCAAATCTCATCCTTTCACTTAATGCTGAGAATTTCATCATTATCTTTAAACTCTCCATTGAGCTTTACTTTTTATTTAATGAATTAGGAATTGGTCAAATAAAATCAGTGATTGAGACCACTTCCCCCAAAGTCCAATTTCTTTCTTGGGAATGATGTGTCATATTAATAAGATAATTTATTGCCTCACTCCTTAGTCAAAGTATAGTACTTAAGAGTCTGAAGAACCTAGGTT
>PVJX010001840.1:0-64317 GCA_004027295.1 Dolichotis patagonum
GGGAAGCAATTCTTCCTAAATCATTCCTGGAAGCAAATATCACTCTAGTGCCAAAACCAGAGAAAGACTCAACTAAAAAAGAGAACTATAGGCCAATCTCCCTGATGAACATAGATGCAAAAATTCTCAATAAAATATTGGCAAACAGGATGCAGCAAATCATCAAGAAGATTATACACCATGACCAAGTGGGGTTCATTCCAGGAATGCAAGGATGGTTCAACATATGCAAAGCAATAAATATAATCCACCATATCAATAGAGCCAAAAGGAAGACCACATGATCATCTCTATAGATGCAGAAAAAGCTTTTGATAAATTCCAACACTCATTCTTGATAAGAACCTTACAGAGAATTGGAATAGAAGGTCTTTATCTCAATATGGTAAAGGCCATCTATGACAAACCAACACCCAGCATCATATTGAATGGTCAAAAACTGATAGCATTTACCTTAAAATCAGGCACAAGACAAGGATGTCCATTATCACCACTGCTCTTCAACATAGTACTTGCAATACTAGCCAGAGCAATAAGACAGGAAAGAGAAATAAAAGGAGTAAAGTTAGGAAAAGAGGAAGTTAAATTATTATTTGCAGATGACATGATACTTTACATAGAAGACCCCCAAAACTCTATGGCAAGACGCCTAGATATAATTAACAAATTCAGCAAGGTAGCCGGATACAAAGTCAATACACATAAATCAATAGCATTTCTACACACTAACAACAAAAGTACTGAGAGAGCAATAAGAGGAAACTACACCCTTTACACTAGCATCCAGAAAAATGAAATACTTAGGAATTAATCTCACGAAAGAAGTCAAAGAGCTATACAGGGAAAATTATAATACCCTGAAAAAGGAAATCGAAGAGGACCTCAGAAAATGGAAAGACATCCCCTGTTCATGGGCAGGAAGAACAAACTTTGTAAAAATGGCCATTATCCCAAAGTTAGTATACAGATTCAATGCCATCCCAATCAATATACCACTAACATACCTCATGGATCTAGAGAAATCACTCCTAAAATTCATCTGGAACCAGAAGAGACCTAGAATAGCAAAGGCAATTCTAAGCAACAAAGGCAAAGCAGGTGGCGTCACAATCCCCGACTTAAAATTATACTACAAAGCTACAGTGATAAAGTCAGTATGGTACTGGAATAGAAACAGACACGAGGATCAGTGGAATAGATTGGAAGATACAACCACAACTGCAAACTCACTCAACCACCTTATCTTTGAAGAAGGGTCCAAACATGCTCCCTGGAAGAATGACAGTCTCTTTAACAAATGGTGCTGGAAAAATTGGCTGTCCATATGCAGAAGAGTAAAACTAGACCCATGTCTATCACGATACACTAAACCAAAATCTAAATGGATTAAAGATCTAAATATTAAAACAGAAACACTAAAACTGCTGGAAGACAAAGTAGGTAAAAATCTCAAAGATATATAGTTAGGAAGAGAATTCATGAACAAGAACCAAAGTACACGGGAAGTACTTCCCAGAATCAATAACTGGGACCACATCTTATTAAAGAGTTTCTGCATGTCAAAAGAGGTTTCAAGCAGAGTGAAAAGAAAACCCACAAATTGGGAAAGAATCTTCATGGACAGTGCCTCAGACAAAGGACTTCTGTCTAGAATTTATAAATAGTGAAAAAAAATGAGACCCTCGAAATTCGAAGACCCAATCCAAAAATGAGCATCTGAAGTGAATACACAGTTCTCAGATGAAGAAATACGAATGGCAAATAAATACATGAAAAAAGGTTCATCATCATTAGTCATGAGAGAAATGCAAATTAAAACCACACTGACACTCCATCTCACTCCAGAAAGAATGGCCAAGATAGAAAACACTACCTACAACAAGTGTTGGAGAGGCTGTGGGGAAAAAGGAACTCTTCTCCACTGTTGGTGGGAGTGCAGACTGGTGCAACCACTCTGGAGGTCAGTCTGGATATTCCTCAAAAACCTGGGTATGTAAGTCCCATTTGACCCAGATATTCCGCTTCTAGGCATATTTCCAGAAGAACTGAAAACGTCATACTCAGTGGTATATGTGCACCCATGTTTATAGCAGCACAATTTGTAACAGCCAGATCTTGGAAACAACCTAAGTGCCCATCAACTGAGGAATGAATAAAAAAGTTGTGGCATTTTTTTACAATGGAGTACTACTCAGCTATAAAGAATGATCACATCGAGATATTTATAAATAAATGGACACGACTTGAGACCATTCTCTTAAGTGAAATAAACCAAACTCAGAAGGGTAAATACCATATAATCTCCCTAATATGAGATTTGATAAGAGTATATAAGACTTTATGGTAATCATGAGTCCCCATCTCACAGCTTCGAAGTCTTTCAAAGTTTTAAATCATCAGTTGGAAAGGTGTTACCCTGTTTTGTTTGACTATATCATACTTGATGATATGAATAGCAGTTTGAAGAAAACAAAATATAATGACAGCTATTGTTGATTTAATATCATCCTTCTTAGAAGTCCTACCATGTTTTTTTTGTTCTACTACCATTGGTTCTGTCTATCACATTGTGTCTTATTGTAATTTGAATATGTGTGGTAGCTCAAACAAATTTTTTTCTTTTTTATCAAAAATGAGATATTGCAGTACCCATTGAACATTTTTTTTATTCGGTTCAGAAAGCCCCGTAATTCTTTCACTCTATGCATGGCTTTATACTATTGTGTTATGTTTGATATTATTGTATTTGAAACTATGCTCAAAGATAGCAGAGTAAGAGATATGGTGTTAGCTACAGTTGATGTACAGTTGACTTAATGTAAAGTACTGTGTTGCCTATGTTGTCCTGTTCTGACCTCCTGCTCTGTACTGCCCCTTTTGTTTTATTCTCTTTCAAATAAAAAAAAGAACAACAACCACAACAAAAACAAAACAAAAACAAAAACAACAAGAAATTGCCACTTGGTAAGTTACATACTTCCATCATTGAAAATAATTGTTCAAGATACAAAGTTAAAACATACAAAGTACACATTCAAACAATGAGCCTGTTAATGGTTCTGCTCAACATTCTAACAAAAACAGTAATATGGTCATCCATCTTACACACTTAAACACACATGCAGTTATATCCTTTAGAGCACTTTCTTTTCCTCTCTTTTTTACAGTAGCCATTACACATTTTGTGTTTCATTACTCCTACAGTTCTTATTACTTTTTACACTAGAGAAACAGTGTGATATTTATAAACATGACTCATTTATTTCACTAATGAGGATAGTCTCAACTGGTCCCAATTTCCTTATGAAGGCCTCAAGATCATTCTTTTTTTATAGCTGGGTAATATTCCATTGTATAAAAATACCACATTTTTTCATCCACTCTGTGGTTGATGGGCATCTTGGTTGTTTCCAAGATTTAGCTATTACAAATTGTGCTGCTATGAACATGGCTGCACATATATCACTGTGATATGAACTTTTCAGTTTCTCTCAGAAAATACCCAGGGGGAGAAAAGCTGGGTTGAATGGAGCTTCCACTCCTAGTCTTCTGAGAAGGCTCCATACTGATTTCCATAGTGGTTGCACCAGTCTACACTCCCATCAACAGTGTAGCAGTTTTCCTTTTTCCCCACAGCCTCGCCAACATTTGTTATCAGTTGATTTCTTGATGGCAGCTATTCTTTCCAGTGTGAGATAATATCTCAATGTTGTTTTAATTCACATTTCTCGAATGACCAGTGATGGTGTAATACATTTCTTTATGTATTTGTTTGCCATTGTATATCTTAATCTCAGCTGCCCATTTTTGGAGAGGGTCTTTGAATTTGCGGAGGTTGATGTTTTCCAATTCTTTGTATGTTCTTGATATAAGTCCTTTGTCTGAGGGGTTGCTGGTTAAAATTCTTTCCTATTATGTGGGTTTTCTTTTTACTCTGATGGCGATTTCTTTTGAAGTGCAGAAACTTTTCAATAATATGAGATCCCAGTTGTTGATTCTCTGAAGTGTTTCCCGTGCAGCTTGTGTTTTGTTCATGAATTCTCTGCCTACACCTATGTCTCCAAGATTACTACCTACCTTATCTTCTAGTAGATTTAGTGTTTCTGTTTTAATGTTTAGGTTTCTGATCCATTTAGTGTTCAATTTCGTGCATGGTGATAGTCATGGATCTAGTTTCAGTCTTCTGCATGTGGAGAGCCAATTTTTCCAACACCATTTATTAAAGAGGCTATCCTTCCTTCAGTGAACGTGTTTAGCCCCTTTGGCAAATATCAGGTGGCTCAGTGTCTTTGTACCTATACTTGTATCTTCTAATCTGTTCCGTTGATACTCAGGCCTATTTCTTTGCCAGTACCATGCTGATTTTATCACTGTGGCTTTGTAGTACAGTTTCAAGCCAGGAATTGAGATGCCTCCTGCATTGTCTTTATTGCACAGAATTACCTTTACTATTCTAGGTTTCTTCTGTTTCCTAATGAACTTTAGGAGTGTTTTCTCTAGATCTGTGAGGTATGTGTCAATGGTATTTTGATTGGGATTGCGTTATCTGTATAAGAGTTTTGGGAGTATGGCCATTTTCACGATGTTGGTTCTCCCTAGCCAAGGGCATGGAACATCTTTCCATTTTCTGATATCCTCTTCAATCTCCTTTTTAAGCATAGTATAATTTTCAGTATATAGGTCTTTTACATTTTTAGTTAGGTTGATTCCTAAGTATTTCATTTTTAAGATATTATTTTGAAGGGCAATATTTCCATAATTTCTCTCTTGGTGAGGTTATTGTTTCTCTTCAGGAATGCTATTGATTTTTGAGTATTGACTTTGTATCCAGCTACATTGCTGAATTTGCTTATTACCTCTACTAGTCTTTTAATGGAATGTTTTGGGTCTTCTATATAGAGTATCATGTCATCTGCAAATAGTGATAATTTAACTTCTTCCTTTCCTATCTTTATTCCTTTTATTTCCTTCTATTGTCTGATTGCCCTGACTAGAGTTTCCAGAACTATATTGAATAGGAGTGGTGATAGTGGACATCCTGGTCTTGTTCCTGATTTTAAAGTGAAAGCTTTCAGTTTTTGCCCATTTAGTATAATATTGGCTGTTGGTTTGTCATAAATGGCCTTTATAAGGTTGAGGTAGACACCATGTATTGCAAGTTTCTGAAGGGTTTTTATCATGAACAAGTTTTGGACATATTCAAAAGCTTTTTCTGCATCTATTGAGATGAAAATGTGGTTTTCGTTTTTGGCTCTGTTGATGTGGTGTATTGCATTTATTTGCATATGTTAAACCATCCCTGCATTCCTGGAATGAACCACACTTGGTCATGATGTATAATCTTCTTGATGATTTGCTGCATTATATTTGCTAGTATTTTATTGAGAATCTGTGCATCTATGTTGATTAGTGAGATTTGCCTATAGTTCTCCTTCTTGGTTGGGTCTTTCTCTGGTTTTGGTATCAGAGTAATACTTGCCTCCTGGAATGATTTAGGGAGGATTGCTTTTTTTCAATTTCATTGAAGAGTTTAAGGAGTATTGGCATCAAGTCTTCTCTAAATTTCTTATAGAATTCAGCTGTGAATCCATCAGGACATGGGCTTTTCTTTGTTGGTAAGTTTTTTTTATTACCTTTTCAATTTCAGTAGCTGATATTGGGTTATTCAAAATTGCTATATCTTCTTGTTTGAGCTTTCATAGTTCATACGTTTCTAGAAATCTGTCCATCCTTTGTGTTTTCTTCTTTATGTGAGTAGAGATTTTCAAAGTAGGTGTTTATGATCTTTTGAATTTCCTTGGGATCTGTAGTAATTTCTCCCTTTTTGGTCTTTATTGTGTGGATTTGGGTTTTTTCTTTCTTTTTCTTTATAAGGTTAGCTAGAGGTTTTTCAATTTTGTTTATTCTCTCAAAAAAACCCCCAGCTTTTTGATTCATTAATTCTTTGTATTGTCTTTTTAGTTTCAGGCATTGATTTCTGCTCTAATCTTTACAATTTCCTCTCTTCTATCAGCTTTTGATTAAGCTTGCTCTTCTTTTTCTAGAAGCTTGAGATGTAGCACTAGATTGTTTATTTGTGCTCATTCTGTTTTCTTGATATGGCATTTTATTGCTATATATTTCCCTCTTAAGACCACTTACATTGCATCGCACAGATTACAATAGGTTTTTTCTGCATTTTCATCGAATTGTAGGTATTGCTTTATTTCTTCTTTAATTTCTTCTGTAGCTCACTGGTTGTTCTAAAGGTTGTTATTTGGTTTCCATGTATTTATATCAATTTTGCAGTTTTTTTGCCATTAATTTCCAATTTCAGTGCACTAGGGTCAGATATTATTCATGGGACAATCTCAATACCTTTGCATTTACTTAAAAATGATTTATGGGATAATATATGGTTTATTTTGGAGAATGTCCCGTGGGCAGCTGAGAAGAACGTGTATTCTGATGTGGTTGGGCAGAACACTCTGTAAACATCTACTAAGTCCAGTGGTTCACAGGTATGATTCAGTTCTATTATTTCTTTGCTAATTTTTTTCCTAGTTGATCTATCTCTGTGACAGTGGGCTGTTAAGGTCCCATGTAATAACTGTGTTCTTGTGTATTTGGTTTTTCATGTCCTTTAGTATCTGTCTTATGTATTTGGGTTCTCCTGTGTTTGGTGCATATATATTTATAATTGTTAGTCCCTCATCTTGAAATTTTCCACTTACAAGTATAGTAGTGACCTTGTTTGTCTCTTTTAATCATTGTAGGTTTGAAATTCACATTGTCTGCAAATAGAATAGTTACCCCTGCTTTTATCTGGGTTCCTGTTGCATGGAATACAGTTTTCCATCCTTTGACTCTTAACCTATGGGTTTCTTTTTGAGTCAGATGCATTTCTTGTTTACAGCATATTGTGGGATCCTGATACTTGATCCATTGTGTCAACCTGTTTCTTTTGATATGTGAATTGAGCCCATTTACATTTATGGATATCACTGATATGTAGTGGCTTGACTTTGCCATGTTTTGCTCCTTTGTTAGTTTCTTGCCTTTCTCCTTTGTTTACTTTCTTGTCCAGCCTGGTGATTTCTTGCTGTTGTTGCTCTGATGATTGTGTTCATTTTTATCTCTATCTAGGATGTCCTTCAGCACTCTTTCTAAGGTTGGTTTGGTGGATATGAATTTCTTTAGTTGTTCTTTGTCATGAAAGTATCTTGTTTCTGAATTAAATTTGAAAGACAGTTTTGCTGGGTATGTCAGCCTGGGTTGAAAGTCGTTTTCTTTTTGGGCTTGAAATACTTCACTCCAAGCTCGTCTTAACCTGAATGTTTGTGCTGAGAAGTCTGCTGTGATTCTAATAGGCTTTCCTTGATAGGTTAGTTGTGTCTTTTCTTTAACAGCTTTTAGTATTCTGTTCTTATGCTGTATGTCTGAGATCTTTATAATTATATGTCTAGGTGTAGGTTGATGTTAGTTATGACTGTATGGCATTCTATATGCCTCACTTATTTGTAGATCTGATTTTTCCCCTATGTTTGGGAATTTTTCTGCCATTATTTCTGTGAACAGCTTAGCTGTATCCTTTGCATTGTCTCCTACCTCCTCACTAATGCTTATTACTCTAACATTGTTTCTCCTGGCATCATCTTTTAGCTGTTGGGTTGTCATTTCATGCTGCTTTGTTGTTTTTATAAGTGCTACCCTTTCAAGATCGCTATCTGTAGTCGTGTCCTCAATGTCCAAAATTCTATCCTCAGCTTCATTTAGATGGCATTGTAGGCTTTCAATGCAATTTTTTTGTTTCTTGCCTATGTCTTTCAATTTGTTTCATAGATTATGCTTTTTTCTTCATTGTTCATTCAAAGTTTCAATAAATTTTCCATGCTCCTATAGTTTCTTATCTATTTCTTCTCTAGGTATGTTGAGCAGCTCATTTACTAAGGTTGTCACTTTGTCTTTACATAAGACATTATTTCTAATTTGATTTCTTCCATAGCCTCATGGATTTGTTTCTTTACTTCATTTGCTATCTTTTCAGAGATTTCTGGTGTATGAATTTTGGGGTCCTCTCTTTCACTACCACCTGCACTTGCTCCTGATGGACTAGATGTTTGGGATTTCATTTTGCCTTTTCATTTAGTCATTGTCAACTTTTGGGTGAATTTCTGGTCTTTCTATTCTAACAGACACAACTTCTGCAATGTGTGTTTCAGGGTTCTACTGTGTGGTTGATGTTTTTCAAATTGCTGAGTCCCACAATGTAGAGGGGATCCCATCTTCTGGATTCCTCCTTCCATGCCACACTAACTGAAGCCTGATGAGGTCTTATGTTTGGGTGAGGGGTTCCTGAACCTCTCATCAAGGCAGCACGGTAGTCCACTGTAGTCGAATGTTCCTGGTGGTAGGGCACATCCAGCAGATGTGGCCCCACTCAGCTCAGTCCTGTGGCAGGATTCCTAGATGTTCCTGGAGAAGGGGGGTCCCAGCAGCATCAGTCCCAGGCACCTCAGGCCCTCTGCCACTGGTCCATGCAATGTTCCCAGTAACAAACAGACCAGGCCAAGATGCCAGTCTCCACAAGGTTCCTTATGGGTAAAGGGCAGGCCTACCAGACCCAAACAGCACAGGCCGAGCTGCTGGTCTCTGCCAAGTTCCCAGTTGCAAACCCACCAGGCCGAGCTGCCAGTCTCTAGGATTTCCCTGCTGGTGAAGTGCGGGCCTATGTGTCCCAAACAGTCAGGCCGAGATGCCGGTCTCTGCAAATTTCCCAATCCCAAACAGACCAGGCCCATCTGCTGGTCTCTGAGAGGTTCCCTGTGGGTGGTGGGCAGGCCTACCAGTCCCAAAAAGTCTGGCCGAGATGCTGGTCTCTGGGAGGTTCCCTGCTGTTGAGGGGCCGGCCTACGGGTCCCAAACCAGGGACATTATTGATACATAAATCAGTTCAACAATTTTGTGATGAATTATCAAATTTATAGTTATAAAAAGTTACTAGCCTAACATCTATGTAGAACATGTAATGAAAGACACTGAGGCCCGTTACTACACCACTTCCACAGCGGGAAGTGGGTCACAGGTGGATGAGGATTGAGGAGGACCTGGGACCTCTAGCAGCTAAAGTCCCCCCAGAGTCTCTGTGTAGGTTTTCCTGTGCCTGGACCTGGATGGCCTGGCTCCTGGGAATCATGACCCCCTTGAGTGCTCCTTGGCTCCCTCTGAAGGGACTGGACATGCCTGGGCTGTGAGGGGCAGCATCTTTGGCCCTGATACCTGCAAAGGTGAGGGTTGTGGCTGGGCTCACACTGACCGTCCCTCATTGTGTATCCAGCTTCCATCCAGACTGTTACCAGGTTCCCTGAGCTTCACCGGGATCTGGGCCTGATGAACACAGCAGAATCCTTCCTCTTTGACACAAATGATGATTTGAGTCCTGCAGAGGTGAGGGTTTTCTAACCAAATAACATTTCTGACACTAGGAGGTAAATGTAAACACTAGAAGGACCCCCAAACATGCACAGTACACCTGTGCATGTTTATTTTTGTCTGGGCCCACACTGATGCCCCTTAAATGTGGCTCTTGCACAGTAATACAGGGTCGTGTCCTCGGGTCTCAGGCTGCTCTTCTGCAGATACAGTGCGTTCTTGCCTGGAGATGGTAAAGAATGGGGGTTCAATATTATACAGAGAGGTCCCAGAATCAGACAATAATCAATATTTGACCTCACTTTATTTATGGTTTAATTTTATTGGTTTATGTTTGCAGCTCATGAACTCGACAGTCATCTCGGGGAGTGGTTAGGTGCACACAGTGCAGCTCCACTCTTTCTTTTAAATCCCATTCTGGCCCCTCTCCTCCAACCCCCTCCTCCAATTTCCCTATTCCATGTTTTATTCATGTGGATATTAATCTTACTGAGCTTGTGTTATGTCATGTATGTTTACAGTAATTGAAGTCATTTGGTTCTGCTACACATGAAAACTTATTCTACTTATTTCCCTTTCTCTTTCACTTCACCACTCGCCTTGTTACCTTGGACCATTTCCCTACTGCACTTCCCCACCCCACTACACCATCTCCTTATCCTCTTCTTCTCAGTCTTTATTATTTTCTTTCTTTGCACATGGTATTTTAGATGTGCTCTGGGGTGGACTCTGAGCTGTGTGTCTCACATGCCTCCTGCTTGTTCAGTACACCTGTGCATGTTTATTTTTGTCTGGGACCACACTGATGCCCCCTAAATGTGGCTCTTGCACAGTAATACAGGGCCGTGTCCTCGGGTCTCAGGCTGCTCTTCTGCAGATATCGTGTGTTCTTGCCTGGAGATGGTGAATCAACCCTTCACAGAGTCTGTGTAGTTTGTGCCACTACCATCTTAGTTAATAATTGTGAGCCACTGCAGCCCCTTCCCTGGAGCCTGGCAGATCCAGTCCATCCAGTAGTTACTGCAGGTGAATCCCGAGGCCATGCAGGAGAGTCTCAGTTACCCTCGAGGCTCCAAGCCTCCCCCGGACTCTGCCAGCTGTTCCTGATAGATGATACCTGCAAACACAGAGACATCCTGCTCAGGAAACTGTCACACAGGTCCACTGTTTATCCCATTCATGTCCACTCACACACTCAGTATCTCTTGTTTTTTCATGAATTGGATTTTAAAACAGCAAGAAGAAAAACCCAGCTCACTGTGAACTCCATGTTGAGCTGTCTGTGCTCCGTCCTGATTCCCAAGTGGGAACAGCTGGGCACCAGGATTAGGCTCCTTTGCAGTGCTGCAGGGTGAGGGCTGGGCTGTTTTTTATCAGCACAGGAAGGCCCTATTTGCATTGCCTCCTGCTATATAGACAGCTCTGGGGATGATATCTCAGAGAGTGCGTGGCACACAGTAGCTGTGAGTGTCCTGAGGAATTTTAGTAACAATGGTAGTAGTGAAACAAATGATAAGCAATTATGTGGTAGAGCCTTGTTCTGTGTGTATGGCTTAAGCTCCTTTTACTTTTGTGCACGTACACAGGTCATGGATTTTTGATGTCATTTACTTTGTAATCATGTAAAGCAATGACAGTGTCATAAACTGTTGTATTATCTATATTGGATCCTGTATCATAAGTTTATGACTTTTGTCTGGCTTTAAGTTCTCATAGGCTGTGGAAAGCTTCCTGATCTGGCTCCTGAACAGAAAGCGACACAGCTACTGAGGTTCATGTCCTCCCTCCTCTGTGGGGAGAAGTTGTATGTCTTTGCTGCATTCCACTGCTTGCTGAGAGGAAACTGAATGGTGATTGTGTTGGTGCCTGTTAGCGGCTCTCTCATTGTTGACTGTTGTTATCTCTCTCACTCTTCTTCTGTTCTCACCTGTTGTTTATCAGATATAAGACATAAACTGTCCATATATAACATGTGCCCCTAAGAAGTATTAACACACACAGACACTTGCACAGTCACACAAACCTGAAGCAGTGAGCACACATCATCCTTAGTGTGTCCTGAGGCTGCTCTGAAATCCCCCTTCCCTGCTTCCCTCATTCATTCTGTCACCAGGCAGCTCGTGACCATCCTCAGGTTGCTTCACATTAACTTTCCTTTCTCTGAACCCTCATACAGTGTTTCTGGGGATTGAAACTGGTTCAAATATTTTACATCAGTATGGATATTCTTCAAAGAACTGAAGGTAGAAATTCCACATCATGCAGTTATTCCCATTCCACACATCTTCACCAAACAGCTAAAAGCTCAGGCATCAGTACAGCATTATATACATAGCAATCTGTGTAGCAACGTAATTCATAATAGCTAAATCCTAGAAGCAGCCTGTATTTCAAAACATATGAAAATATAAGAAAATATTGTAGGTATACATAATCGACCACTACTGAACTATAAAGAGGATGAATTCTAGGCAAACAATCATGTCTAACTATGAGTCTTTCAAGAGAAGGACAAACATGAAATTGGAGTATCTGGGGATAAGTATTATATATAGAAGAAGTTCTAGAACCTAACAGGAAACCTCCTTTCACCTTCTTCTAAATCTCTTGAGGATGATTCCGTGCTCTCTGTGTGAATTGACTGCTGCCTGCTGGTCCAGGGTGCCCTGCAGGAAGCTTTGTGTCTGGACTCACACTGATGTCCCCTCACAGTCTCATGCATGGTAACATATGCTGTGTCCTCAGATCTAAGGATGTGCAATTTTCAGATACACTGTGCTCTTGGAGTTGTCTTTAGAAAAGGTGAATCAGCCCTTCACACATTCGGGATACTATGTGCTAGCACCACTTGACACACACTGTAGCCCCTTCCCTGGAGCTGTTGGACTGAGATCACCTAGTAATCACTGCAGGTGAATCCAGGAGCTGCACAGGAGAGTCTCAGAGATGCCCCAGGTTGCACCTAGCCTGCTCTCCTGGACTTCACCAGCTGCACATCACACTGGACATCTGTAAACACAGAGATCCTCTTCAGGAAGCTTTCACACACACTCAGTATTGCTTGTTTTCCATGAATTACCTTATAAAATAAGAAGGAAAACCGAGCTCATTGTAAACTCCATGGCACCATCTGTGTTTAGTAGAGGCCCCTCAGCAGGTACACCTGGCATCCAGGGCTTGGCTCCTTTGCAGAGCTGTTGGATCCAGCCTGTGTTTGGCCCCCTGCTACAGAGACTCCTGTATTTTGGAAGTGTCAGATAGGGAAGGTACAGTGCACGTTAGAGTGCTCTGCAACTTATTTTGCAACATTCATAATGATAATGAGAATATGGTTCTTCATTATATGTTTGTGTTGTGAAATACATGTGTGAGATTTATCATATTCATGTATATGTGAAATTAATGGTTTTGGCAATTTTTTAAGTTTTGCAGATGTTCATATAGAGTGATAAGCACAGCAAACCTATGAGCTGTGAGCTCACGTGTAATGAGAACCTCTTATGTATTGGGCCTAGAAATCTTCCCACAGTGCTGAACTGGTACCTGAAGAATTGTAAGACAGCATGGTCACATTTAGTGATGATTGCCCAACCTCTTCGCTGAATGAGAAAATGTGTGATTTTTTTGCATTCCTATTTTTTTATAATAAATAGAAAACCACTATTCTTTCAAGCATTTGTTTAAGAGTGTGACATATCTTGCTGTATTATCTATGTCTGACTTGATTTTACCCTAATAATTTTATATTTATGCATAATAATTTTAATTATGCATAGATCAACACATTTTGACACATATAATTTGTTCAATGTTATTTTAATCATATTCGTAGTCAAGATAGGTAATGAAGTAGTACCCATAAATTTGCACATAGTTTTCTATAAATTGTCCTATCTGTGTCTTCTTAAATGCCACATTTTTAAAACTGAAATATTTAACCCTGCATGAGACAATATTTCTTCATAGAAAGTAACAGATAAATTGATGGTGATTTTCCAAAGCACACAATTTCTTAAAAATTACAGTTCTTCACAGTATAAGAGGGTCATAATTGCCCTTCCACTTATTTCCAGATAAAGATGAATAAGTACATTAATATTTGATGCATTTTATTATTTTAAAGAGTAAAAAAAAAACACTGGGCGGAGACTGGCAGCTTGGCCTGGGCTGTTTGGGACTGGGAACTTCGTGGAGACCTGCATCTCAGCATGGGCTTTTTGGGACTGGTAGGCCTGCCCTTCACCCGCAGGGAACCTCGAGGAGACTGGCAGCTTGGCCTGGGCTGTTTGGGACTGGGAACATTGTACCAGTGGAAGAGGGTCTGAGGTGCCTGTGACTGCTGCTCCTGGGACCCTCCCTTCTCCAGGAACATCTATTAAGCCTGCCACAGGCCTGAGCTTCCTGGGACCACATCTGCTGGACCTGCCCTTCCCCCAGGAACATTGGACTACAGTGGACTGCCATGCTGGCTTGATGAGAGGCTCAGGAACCCCTCACCAGCAAGAGAGAGACACACCTTCTTCCTGCCATTACATCACATCCTCACTCCTCCCCTAGGCCGGTGTAGCATTCACACCCTCAATCCATGCACTAGACAATGAACCAATCAAACATGCATAATGCAAAGGCATGAGGCTTGGGGGCCACTGACATAAACCATGATACCCTCCAAGTGTAAGACCTTGGATAACATAGCAAGAGAGTTGGTAACCCTCTCCCTGACACAGAGAACATCAGAAAGGTTAAGGAGTACACCAATATCACACCATTCCAACTTAGAGGAAATTAAAAGAACTTATGAGACCCCCAGTGACACAGTGGGGCCTCAGCTGACACAAACACTATAGCCAGGGAGACCTGGTGACTTGCCACAACCTGAAGATATAACACGAGCAGGAAGTAAGAGTTTGTCTATACCAATACTTCTGGGTAAGTTAGCCCAGAAAGAATATGGGACTCACCCAACAGGCATGGCAAGAGGAATTCAGGAGACTGGGTCTCCTCTTCATTGTGGTACCCAGCAATTTGACAAACATCAACCACACAGTAAAACCCTGAAACACACACTGCAGAAATTTGTTACTGTTGGAATAGAAAGACCAGAAATTCACCGAAAAGTTGAAAATGACTAAATGAAAAGGCAAAATGGAATCCCGAACATCTAGTCCATCAGGAGCAAGAGCAGGCAGTAATGAAATAGAGGACCCCAAAATTCATACACCAGAAATCTCTGAAAAGATAGCAAATGAAGTAAAGAATAAAATCCATAAGGCTATAGAGGCACTCAAATTAGAAATAATGTCTTATGTAAAGACAAAAGTAACAACTTTAGTAAATGAGCCAACACAGCTATAGAAGAAATGGATAAGAAACTGCAGGAGCATGGGAAATTGAATAAAACTTTGAATGAACAATGCAGAAAATAAGCAGAATCTATGAAACAAATTGAAAGACATAGGCAAGAAACAAAAAATTTCATTGAAAGCCTGCAAAGCCATTTAAATGAAGCTGAGGATAGTATTTCAGACCTTGAGGACAAGATTGTAGATAGCAATCTTGAAAGGGTAGAACTTATAAAAACAACAAAGCAGCATGAAATGACAATCCAACAGCTACAAGATGATGCCAGGAGAAACAATGTTAGAGTAATAGGCATTAGTGAGGAGGTAGGAGACAATGCAAAGGATACAGCTAAGCTGTTCACAGAAATAATGGCAGAAAAATTCCCAAACATAGGGGAAAAATCAGACCTACAAATAAGTGAGGCATATAGAATGCCATACAGTCACAACTAACATCAACCTATACACAGACATATAATTATAAAGATCTCAGACATACAGCATAAGAACAGAAAACAAAAAGCTCTTAAAGAAAAGACACAATTCACCTATCAAGGAAAGCCTATTAGAATCACAGCAGACTTCTCTGCACAAACCTTCAGGTTAAGATGAGCTTGGAGTGAAGTATTTCAATCCCAAAAAGAAAACAACTTTCAACCCAGGCTGACATACCCAGCAAAACTGTCTTTCAAATTTAATGGAGAAACAAGATACTTCCATGACAAAGAACAACTAAAGAAATTCATATCCACCAAACCAACCTTAGAAAGAGTGCTGAAGGACATTCTAGATAGACATAAAAATGACAACAATTACCAGAACAACAACAGCAAGAAATCACCAGGCTGGACAAGAAAGTAAACAAGGGAGAAAGGCAAGAAACTAACAACAGGAACACAACATGGCAAAGTCAAGCCACTACATATCAGTGATATCCATAAATGTAAATGGGCTCAATTCACATATCAAAAGAAACAGGTTGACACAATGGATCAAGAAACAGGATCCCACAATAAGCTGTAAACAAGAAATGCATCTGACTAAAAAAAACTCATAGATTAAGAGTCAAAGGATTGAAAACTGTATTCCATGCAACAGGAACCCAGATAAAAGCAGGGGTAACTATTCTATTTGCAGACAATGTGAATTTCAAACCTACAATGATTAAAAGAGACAAACAAGTTCACTACTATACTTGTAAGTGGAAAAATTCAAGATGAGGGACTAACAATTATAAATATATATGCACCAAACACAAGAGAACCCAAATACATAAGACAGATTCTAAAGGACATGAAAAACCAAATACATAAGAACACAGTTATTACATGGGACCTTAACAGCCCACTGTCACAGAGATAGATCAACTAGGAAAAAAATTAGCAAAGAAATAATAGGACTGAATCATACCTGTGAGCCACTGGGCTTAGTAGATGTTTACAGAGTGTTCCACCCAACCACATCAGAATACACATTCTTCTCAGCTGCCCACGGGACATTCTCCAAAATAGACCATATATTATCCCATAAATCATTTTTAAGTAAATGCAAAGGTATTGAGATTGTCCCATGAATAATATCTGACCCTAGTGCACTGAAATTGGAAATTAATGGCAAAAGAAACTGCAAAACTGGTATAAATATATGGAAACTAAATAACAACCTTTAGAACAACCAGTGGGCTACAGAAGAAATTAAAGAAGAAATAAAGCAATACCTACAATTCGATGAAAATGCAGAAAAAACCTATTGTAATCTGTGTGATACAATGAAAGTGGTCTTAAGAGGGAAATATATAGCAATAAATTGCCATGTCAAGAAAACAGAGTGAGCACAAATAAAGAATCTAATGCTGCATCTCAAGCTTCTAGAAAAAGAAGAGCAAGTTTAATCTAAAGCTCACAGAAGAGAGGAAATTGTAAAGATTAGAGCAGAAATCAATCCACTGAAACTAAAAAAAAACAATGCAAAGAATTAATGAATGAAAAAGCTGGTTTTTTTGAGAGAATAAACAAAATTGACAAACCTCTAGCAAACCTTATAAACAAAGAGAAAGAAAAAACCCAAATTCATGCATTAAGGATCTAAAACAGGTAAATTACTACAGATCCCATGGAAATTCAAAAGGTTGTGGATACCTACTTTGAAAATCCCTACTCACATAGAGAGGAAAACATAGAAGAAATGGACAGATTTCTAGAAACATATGAACTACCAAAGCTCAACCAAGAAGATATAGCAATTTTGAATAACCCAGTATCAGCTATTGAAATTGAAGACATAATAAAAAAAAACTTACCAACAAAGAAAGGCCCAGGTCCTGATGGATTCACAGATGAATTCTATAAGAAATTTAGAGAAGACTTGATGCCAATATTCCTTAAACTCGTCAATGAAATTGAAAAGAATGCAATCCTCCCTAATTCAGTCGTGGAGGCAAGTATTGTTCTGATACCAAAACTAGAGAAAGACCCAACCAAAAAGAACTATAGGCCAATCTCACTAGTGAACAATGATGCAAAGATTCTCAGTAAAATACTGACAAATAGAACTCAGCAAATCATCAAGAAGATTATACATCATGACCAAGTGTGGTTCATTCCAGGAATGCAGGGATGGTTTAACATATGCAAATCAATAAATGTAATACGCCACATCAACAGAGCCAAAACCAAAAACCACATGATCATCTCAATAGATGCAGAAAAAGCTTTTGATGAAGTCCAACACATGTTCATGATAAAAACCCTTCAGAAACTCAGAATACATGGTGTCTACCTCAACCTTATAAAGACCTTCTATTACAAACCAACAGCCAACATTATATTAAATGGACAAAAATGGAAAGCGTTCACTTTAATATCAGGAGCAAGACAAGGATGTCCATTATCAGCACTCCTATTCAATATAGATCTGGAAACACTAGCCAGGGCAATCAGACAAGAGAGAGAGAAATAAAGGGAATAAATATAGGAAAAGAAGAAGTTAAATTATCACTATTTGCAGATGACATGATACTCTATATAGAAGACCCAAAAACCTCCATTAAAAGACTACTAGAAGTATTGAACAAATTCAGCAATGTAACTAAGTGCAAAGTCAATGCTTGAAAATCAATAGCATTCCTGTACACAAGCAAGAAACTCATCAAGAGAGAAATTATGGAAATATTGCCCTTCACAATAACACCTAAAAAAGTGAAATACTTAGGAATCAATCTAACTAAGAATGTAAAAGACTTATATGCTGAAAATTATACTATGCTGAAAAAGGAGATTGAAGAGGACATTAGAAAATAGAAGGATATTCCTTGTTCTTTGTAGGAAGAGCCAACATTGTGAAAATGGCCATATTTGCAATACTGTTATACAGATCTAATGCAATTCCAATAAAAATACCATTGACATTCCTCACAGATCTAGAGAAAACACTCCTAAAATTCATTTGGAAACAGAATAAACCTGGAATAGCAAAGGCAATTCTGGGTAATAAAGGCAAGGCAGGAGGCTTCTCATTCCTGACTTGAAACTGTGCTAGAAAGCCACATTGATAAAATCAGCATGGTACTGGGAAAGAAATAGATGTGATGATCAATGGAACAGATTAGAAGATGCCATTATATGTAAAAAGACACTGAGCGACCTGATATTTGACAAAGGGGCTAAACATGTTTGAATGCTTTTTGCCCTAGAATAAAATGTGGTGGAAGGTGGAACCAAAAAGGAGGTCACTTCCTGCTTCCCCTGTGACTGCTTTGTTTTCCCTTTCCCAGTGGTGCAAAATGGTCCCTAAAAGCCCCTTTTGTGTCCTCAATGCATGCTCTAAGTGGCCCCCCATCAGAGGTTATTTGTATATCCCATACCCATTGTTCTGGTCAGAGAATACCAGGCTGTCTATAGTCATGGACTTCTCTCTACAACCTTGTAATGAATTCTTCTTTTATTTTATATCTTCTTTTTATTGCATTGAAAACCTAACAGTGTTCACTGGAAGAAAGATAGCCTATTTAATAAATGGTGCTGGAAAAATTGGCTTTTCACATGCAGAAGACTGAAACTAGATCCATGTCTATCACTATGCTCAAAACTAAAGTCTAAATGGATCAAAGACCTAAACATTAATCAGAGACACTAAATCTACTGGAACACAAGGTAGGTAGAAATCTTGGAGACATCGTGGTCGGCAAAGAATTCATAAACAAAATACAAACTGCATGGGAAACACTTCAGAGAATCAACACCTTGGATCTCATATTATTGAAAAATTTCTGCAATTCAAAAAAATCATCAACAGAGTGAAAAGATAGCCCACAGAATGGGAAAGAATTTTAGCCAGCAACACCTCAGACAAAGGACTTATATCAAGAACATATAAAGAATTGAAAAACATCAAGCCCTCCCAAATTAAAAACCCTCTCCAAAAATGGGCATCTGAGATGAACACAGAGTTCTGAAGAAGATATACAAATGGCAAATAAATGCCTGAATAAATGTTCACCATCACTTGTCATTCAAGAAATGCAAATTAATACAACATTAAGATTTCATTTCACTCCAGAAAGAATAGCTGCCATCAAGAAATCAATGGATAACAAGTGTTGGTGAGGCTGTGGTGAAAAAGGAACACTTCTGCACTGTTGTTGGGAGTGTAGACTGGTGCAACCACTATGGAAATCAATATGGAGAATTCTCAGAAGACTAGGCAAAAAAGCTCCATTCAACCCAGCTATTTCCTGGGTATTTTCCCAGAAAAACTGAAAGGGTCATATCACAGTGATATATGTGCACCTATATTCATAGCAACAAAATTTGTAATAGCTAAATCTTGGAAACAACCAAGATGCCCATGTACCACAGAGTGAATGAAAAAGATGTGGTATTTTTATATGATGGAATATTACTCAGCTATAAAAAAGGATGATCTTGAAGCCTTCATAGGTAAATGGAGACAACTTGAGAGTATCCTCATTAGTGAAATAAATAAGAATCATATTTATAAATATCACATTGTGTCTCTTGTGTAAAAAGTAATAAGAACTGTAGGAGTAATAAAACCCAAAATGTGTAATTGCTACTGTAAAAAAAGAGGAAAAGAAAGTGCTCTAAAGGATATAACTGCATGTGTGTTTAAGTGTGTAAGATGGATGACCATATTACTAAGTTTTTTTTGGACCGTTGACTAGAACTGTTAACAGTCTCACTTTTTGAATGTTTACTTTGTATGCTTTAAAGTTTTAACTTGAGCAACTATTTCCAAGATGACAGTATGTATTTATCAAGTAGTGATTTCTTAGTGTTTTTTCTTTTCTCTTTTTCCTTTGCAATTATGTATTTTTGCTACCATTTCATCTGTTTTGCTTTTTAACCTTTAAATAAAATTTAAAAAGATAATAAAATGGGTTCAAGTAAAAAGATAAAATAATGATGATTACTAGTGAGGATGTGTAGAAAGGGAAATTCATTACAATTTTGCAAAATATGGAATTGGTTCAGCCTCACTAGAAAGTGGGTTGAATTTTCTATAAATTTTAAAGCACAGAAATCTCTACAATCCATAAATCCCCCTACTAGGATATATTCAAAGTTTCTGAAATTGGCATACCAAAAGAAATAATCTACTATCATGTTTATTCCAGCACTATTTTCATTAGCTAATTTTCTGAGTCAGGAAAAGTGTTCTTTAATAAATGAATGGATAACAAAAAATGCCTTGGAGTTTTCAACCAAAGAAATGTTTAAAATCTTGTACTTGGAGACAGCAAGGATAGAGTTGGTGCTGTGGCGTGAATAGTTACTCACTGAAGGCCATGTGTTCAGGCCTTTGGACCAGCCTTTGGAGCACTAGGAGATGGCAGAGGTTTAGAAGATGGGGATGGTGGAATATATTTAGATCCCTGGAGCACCAAGGGCATTCCCAGACAAAAGCTCTTCTCTATTTTGTGATTTCTGGGAATTTGGACAGTTTATTTGCACAGGACACACACTGAATTATCATTAATTGCAATTAGGAAAATCCTAGAAACCATGAGAACTTCTGACAATGGAATTGAAGCTGTGAAACTTTGACAAAAACAACACATTCCTCTTTTTAAATTTATTATATCAGGAAGTTGTGGTGAAAGAAAGCAGAGCAACATACTAGGGATCTTAAAGTTAAGAGTAAACAAAAGCAAAGACACAGAGAAGACAATTGCAGAGACCACTGCTATTGGGGTGCACTAAGCAGCTGACCTCATAGAGAAAGAATGACTGATTGGCATAGTGTCGGACAGATGGAGAAGTGGGGAGTTGATCCCTAGTGCTCTGTGAACTGCAGATGTTTCCTCCACAAGGGAAGACACATGTCTCACTTTCCTGTGACAAAAAGTGAAGCTCTGAGGACCCACTCTGCCACACACTGCTGAGCAGTATCTTTAATTATGTCTGCAAAGACTCAAAGGGGCACAGTGCAAGAAAGTCCACTTACTTTGAATGGAATATCAAATTTTACTTAAGTCTCCTTGAAGAAAATCAACTTCAAATTTTCCAGATCAAGAGGCCAAGCATGCAGAGCCTTCTAAACACATTTCTGTCAGTGACCTCAACCTCAGGACTCAAGATACCAGCCCTGTAGCCCTGTTCCTAAGTGCTGAGCCAAAACCTGAGCACTTGATTCAGAGAGATAGAGGCTTGTATTCAGCTGTATTTTGCACTATGCTGTGCCCTGGAGCCGCACGGGGGCTTAGGAAGTCCCTGGTTCCACCCCTTTCTCACAGAGTAGTGGACAGAGACAGCAGTGAGGGACAAGCTGAGAAGAGGAGGCTGCTGCCCACTCCTCTCATGAGCACAGGAAACCAGCCTGATGGTACAGTGAGACCACCTCTGTCTCCACCTGCAGCTGCAGAGTCTCGGTTCAGCTAGGTTCCCAGCAGTGAGGAGGAGATGGAAGAAGGCAGTGAGGCAGCATCTGCAGTTGGCACCTAGGAGAATAAACTGAATGCACAAAAGTGTGAGAAACCCTCCTTTAAACTGCTCTACATAGCAGGCAGTGCATGGTGAAGTGCAAGTGGCAGCAGACAAGAGGGTCCCTGGAGACATGGGCTGACCTGGGGGCTGCTAGTTCTCACAGGGCCAAGGTGTGAGCACTGCCAGTTTGTATAGTGTGAGAGCAGAAAGCAGTTGTGTGGACCAAGTGCTGGGACAGCTCCCACCTCAGGGGACTGCTGAGCATAGTAGGACATTCAGTCTCTTAGTCATGGGCCATGCCCAGGGAGAGACAGGAGAGCAGTCAGACCATGTCAATGGTACAGATGGGAGTCCCTGGGTGTGGGGTGTCATGTTTGTAAGCTGCATCCTCACCTAGCATGAAGTCTGCAGTGTCACCCACTATGCAGGTGTAAATATTGTGTTTTTATGGAAAAAAGTAGTCGATCTATGAATGATTTCTGGTTTGTACACCTGCCCCAACTATAAAACTCATTTGTACTATTTCTAGTTTTCCACATACACACTGCATTAACTGTATTGCCATATTGCTGATTGCAGAGTGATTATCAAATTTGACTCTTCGCTAGAAAACACTCAGCATAGGGACAGCTAGCTTGTGTGCCATGTGCAAGCTTCACATTTTAAGAAATTGTAGCCTCCTCCAGTACAGTGCTGTCAATTGATTACATTAGGAAGTAAATCATGGGCAAGAGGTCTTGTGTGTCATACCTGGTTCTATGTCCCTTTAGGCAATTTCCTCAAGTATAGCAATATCTACAAATTACATCAACAGTTTTTTTATATCATGCATATTGATAGAGATAATCAGATGATACATTCATTAATGATAGATCAATGAAAGATGATAAATAGTTAAGATGTGTCTGGACAGAGTGATGCACTGGAGCCAAGAAGCTGCACTTAAATTAAGGACCAGAGCTCACCCAAAAACCAATCCAGCCACTCTCAGCAACACCAAAGTCCTAAGTCTCCTCTTCTGATGAAAATAGTGCAGTTCATAACAGGAAGCCAGTGTGACAACTTCTCTAGGAGTCTGAACAGCACATATTACCCTCTGGAGCCAGGAAACAATGTGCAAAGGAAGGACCAGAGCTCCTTAAAGTGAACTCATCTATTCTTTGACAGCAAGGTCCTGAGCTCCTCTGATGATGACAACAGCCAAGTTCATATCAGGAAACAAGCTCAATAAACTCCTCCAGGTGAACCCATGGCAACAGAAAAACCAACAGCATCTAAGAAAATGAACATGGCCACACAACAAGAAAACTTCTTCCTCTCTAGTTCTTTTTATGCTGTTGGCAGCAGTTCTCAGATAGGCCATCCACATTCAGCAACATGCTGATTCAGTTCCACTGGTGTTAAGTTTACCAGCTGTCATCATTCCATCACCATAGTTACCTTGGCTACCATTGTGGTTGCTGACAAAATCCTCAAATGAAATTTAAATGAAAAATGGTTTGTTTAGCTCACACATTGTACAGGATTGAGTCCTTAGTCACCTGGTTCTAAAGCAGAATGGCAGGCCAAGAGGCACCACGGAGGTGAAGAAGCCCATTTCATGACAGAAAGAAGAGGCAGCCAGCAGAAGACAGCAAGCAGGGGCAGCAGCATCAGCCAGTCTGCCTCTCCCTTTTATCTCATCCAGTCCAAAAGGCTTTAGGTGCTGCCAAACACACCCAGGGTTTGCCTTCCATCATCCACACAATGAACCCAAGGGTCACATCCTTACATAAGTGTCACACCAAGCCTCCTACCCATATTCCCATGTGTGGGAACATGAGGCTTTTTGAGGGCATCTAGATAAAACCTGTAACCAAAGTCCTTTTGCTGAGTGTCTGAAGAAGGTTCTCAGTGATGATCTCAGGGATCCATTCTTCTTTCTCCTTGTCAGAGCCTTGAGGGTCTGTTTGGCCCTCACCTTGGATCATGGAGTGCTCAGGCGGAACCTGTGGGTTTAGTGACCCAATGAGCTCTCATGCGCACCCTGGTCCTCTGCTGTAAAGCCATCAATCATCACTATGTCACTGTTCCCTCTACCTGGTGCCCCTAGTGACTTTTGTATGAAGGGAATAACTATCACTAGTGATGCTAGATTTTGCAGTCCTCTATTTTTCAAGGAAATTCATCTCTCTGCAATATAATTTTTGTGGGTCCAATATAATATGAGGATGCTCAAATTTTATGGCTTTTTCTTCTTTTGCAATGTTGGAAATAAATTTTTCATTCTTTATACACATAAATCAGGGAGCTTATGAGACTTCAGAGTTCAAATTTAAGTGGTTTCTAGCCAGAATCAAGAGTCTGACCAAACAAGGATAAAAATACTTCTAAACTGAAAAGATGCCAAAAGATACAACTGGGTGCACACAAGAAAGTATCAGTGATTTGAAGGATCTGTTAAGCAGGAATTTAAAAGAGCCACAGTGACAAACAGGCTCTATACCAGGTGACTGTGTGTTCTGGGAGGTGGGCCCACCCTGGATGGATGGTGCAAGAGCACCTGCGACATCACAGCAGGGACAGGAACTCTCAGTCCAGCAAAACAGGGCTGGTCAGTGATTATGCTGGTCTCATGCGAGGATCAGAGAAGGATAAAGGATGAGGATTGTTTAGCTTCACATGATGAGCTGTATGCTGAGGTCCGTGGTGACTGCAGAGAGGCAGGGATTTCAGTGTGAGGACATCACTAGCTCTGCCTCAGGAATCATGAATGTGAAGGGGTCAGGAGTGTGGGTCATTTCCTTCATGTCAGTGTATTACTGAGCCACAGGAAACTGATAGCAGGAGGAGGGCATCATTTAGTTTTCAGAAGCCATTTCCTCTTTCATGCAACATCATACACAGATGAGTGATTTATAATTACTCAAGTAATGAAGCATGGTAAAGAAATTGAGAGTTCTGGCAAAGATTGATCAATTTTGTGAAAATGTGAGAATTTAAAAGTTAAATATAATTTTCCCAAATGAAATGGGAATCTGTGGGAATTTATGGGAATCTGTGAGAGACAGAGAGATAGAGAGACAGAGATTGAAAGAGGAAGAGAGACAGAGAGTCAGTGTATGGGGGTATTCTAATTTTACACCTGCTCCACATTTAAAACTCAATTTTTCTGTTTCTAGTTTTCAACACACACATTGCACTAACTGTGTTGCAGGATTGCTGATGTCAGAATGAACATCAAATTTGATCCTGCTATAGCAAATACTCATGACAGGGACGGCTGCATTTAGGGCAAGCATAATATTTAAGAAAATGTAGTAGCCTCCAGTGTAGTGCTGTCAATGTCTCTTTACAAGAAGAAGTGAATCATGGGAAACCAGTCTTGTTGGTTATACCATTTCCTCATCCTCTTAGTCAATCTTCTTAAATATATAAATGTTTGCAGACTATGTATTGACAGTTTTGTGTCTCCCCTATGTTAATAAACAGTGAAGATAAGCAGATGATACATCCAGCAATGAGAGGTACATGACAGATGATGAAATAGTTAAGAGATGAAGGGACACAGTGATACAAAATGGTTAAATTTTGGACGATGCATGCATAAAGGACAGAAAATAACAAGGCTCAAAGTTCAAGAATAGATACCAAGTATGTGAATAAATAACACATTTACAGTAGATACATAAAGAAAGGCAATTGCATAGTGACTCCATAGAGTGGCTCCATTGAGCCACCAATTTAGAGTGGCTAAATTGGTGGCTGAATAGAGATATGACAGAGCATAGATAGATACCATGATGTTAGATCAAAACATAGACAAATAGTTGAACAGACATATAGAAATAGATAGAAAGATGGATAGATAATGATGTTAAAATATTTGCACAGATTTGCTCTCTAATACTTAATGTTTCACATAATTTTCAAGCTATCAATGAATGACTGTTATATATCAGAACATGTAGAGGTACAGCAACTGTGACTTGCATCTTAGGGAATGGACTCAACAGCATTTTTCATGAACCTAAATCCCAGTGATCCCAAAGCTCTTTCCTAAGTATTGTAAGTGAGAAGGTGTCAGTGTCCACTCCTGGCACAGTTTTGTCCTGAGGGACTCAGGAGAGCTCAGAGAATGCTGGAATCCAGGTTCCTCTGTGGGCATGCCCTGGCTTTATCTCCTGTTTTGACTCTGCTGTGGATAAGTTGTTCTTTCATGGATCCATGGAGACATCATTCACTCTTCCCAGGTAAACCAACAAATGAGGAAGAAATGGAAAACAGTGTTTCCAAATATGCAGATCCCAGCTTGCAGAGATGTCCAAATTTTATTGAGGGTAATATAAAAATAGCAAATTCACTTTGCCATACAATTAGACACAATATTTAATACATTGAATCAGAGTTTCTGAGGCTTACCACTACTAACACTAGGTCCCAATAAATACTGCTTGGGCAGTGCCCTATGACTGCAGGATGTGTGACAGTGTGGTCTCTACCAATGAGATGCCAAGAGGGACCCCTCCACAGTGGAATCTACCACAGCTCTCCAAGGCATCACCCTACATCACCAAGAGTGGGGAAATGAACAGCTCCAAAAACAGGTGAACACTCAGATCCACACACAGTGATGTCCAGCCATTCAGAGTAAAAGTCTCTGCATGAACAGAATTGGAAAGTGCCCTTCAGGATGAGAGGCCATGCATGTGGAGGTCATACTTGTTGTCAACACAGAAATAACTTTCATAGTTAAATATTTCTAGATCTAAAATCTATTGAGACAGTGTATTCACTTGCACTGTGAACAAGGGCATCACTGAAAATGTGTTGTGCAATCAATAATGAAATAGATGAAGAAAGAATAAAAGCCTGATTCCATGAAAACAGCACTGTAGGATCAGTGACATAGAAGGTCTCCAAATTCTTTGTTCCTTGACTACTGAAAAAACCCTCTAGGCTTTTACCACAGGGCTGAGAATTTGGTCCACTAGAGCAGTGTGTGCTGCACGCCCCCTGCTGGATATGAATTTACCTACAGGGAGGTTTATTTCTAGATTCACACTTGCATCCAAGCACTGTGTGTCTTGCACAGTAATAGGTGGCTGTGTCTTCTGTGGTGACAGAGGTAAGCTGCAGAGAGAACTGATTCTTTTCTGTGTCTCTGGAGATGGAAATGTGGCTCTTTACTGACGGGTTGTAGCTAGTGCTACCACTGTAGCTTATGTACCCCAATGTCTCCAGGCTCTTTCCTAGGGGCTGACAGATCCAGTGCCACCAGGTATTACTAGTTGTGATGGAGAATCCAGAAACCATGCAGGTGAGGGAAATGGTCTGTGAGGGCTTCACCATGCCAGGCCCTGACTCCTGAAGCTGCACCTCAGACAGGACACCTGGAAACAATAAAAACCATCTGGTCATTCACATGCTTTGGTTACCTTTTCAGGAACCCATGTCTGACATGCAGGGCACTCACCATGGGGAGCTGTCACCAGAAAGAGGAGAAGAATCGGTAGTCTCATCTTGTAGACCACACCACTGCCTTCCTATGAGACTTCACCCCTTTCTGGAGATGGAGCTGTGAGTTCCACAAACTGTGAGCAGATTATCAATATAAAGTTGGAGCAGATATTTGCATATCAGGTGCACAATTCTTATATGAAGGGGACATCGAGTTCAGGCTATGTCTGCTTCTTAAGTGTTAATGAGAGGATCTTCCTATTCTGACTTTCAGCTGGGTTTGTATCTGTGATAAGTGGGAAGTTCAATTTAGAGGAGTGGTGGAAGCTGGGCATGATGACCTCATCTTCCTGATCCCAGGAATGGATTCCTCCTTACCCTTCTCCCTTCTTAAACCCCAATTTAGCTCTCTTCCCATCCAGGCTCCAGTACTGGTTCTCAGGATCAAACTGAGCACAGCTCCCTCTGTGTCCCCCTGGTCTCTCTCCTATGGTTCCATGCATGCTGCTTGAGAGCTTCCTTCACTGTCATTTCTTTTGTCAGAAGAGGTCCACCTGCCTCCTGCTCTAAGATATCCTGTGATCCAACTCCCACCTGAGCAGAGCCAGCAGAAACTGGAAGTAAGAATGTGAGCTCTGTGCTTACCTATCAGAGAAATTTCTAATCAACTGGGAAGAGGAGGAGGCTGTCTGTGTTAGGTTTCCTCTCCACAAACAACCTTGTGGAACAAGTAGGTGATCATTGCCTGTCTAGATTCAGCTTCTCCTCTTGTTCTCTGGATTGTATTGCTACATTACACATATTTAACTCATGTTAATTTTGTGTTTTAAACAATGATATTTTATGGACACTATGTGCAAAATAGCAATGTCCAAATTCAACCTGAACACTTGCTGATCATATTGCATCAACTTTCTTCTTCATTGGTTTCTGAAAGCCATTGTCACTTTATCATCCAGGACATGAGGCTGACCTTTAATCTCATCCTGCATCATCCTACAAAGCATCCTTCCTACATCAGCCTACTAAAGGTCAGAATTACAAGGTTGTGACACCACACTAACCTATGTCTCCATTTTACATCTCTATCCAAACTAGAAGGCTAGTGGTGGTACTCAGGAGAATGTTTGACCAGAGAAAATTACCTGTAAGAATGGGTTCCTCTGTCTCCTTTGCAACAGACATAACCATGGTTCACACTCTGCTCTACCACCTTTCATGGGACTGTGTGTGTTTCTGGCAGATCTCTACAACACAGGAAATATTTTAATGGTTCCTCTGCCTGCAGAAGAAAAGGTGTAGACAGGAGGCTAATCCAGACACTCTGGGCAGGCATGTGTCTGTACAGTAACACATCCTGGATTCTTTGGTCAGCATGGGAGGGATCTATGAACTGTATCATTTTATTCAGTGATTAAATATGCCCTTTCATTACAGGTAATAAATCTAAGAAATTATGGATCCAATATCTACAAGTCTTAAAATGTTCTGTGAGGAAAGACCTTCACAATGACTCCTAGGGGAAATGCAAAATTGAAAATATATTAATACAGACACATCATGCTCAGGGCCTGAGTCCTGCAGCTCTGCTCAGACAGGCATTGGTTAGGATCCTCACCAGGAAACACACATGGCCTTGTCTACTTTCCAAATTGGACAGAGAAGATGCTGCTATTGATGCTGATGCTGATTTGTACCCACCTCATCCAGTCCTATGGCACCAGCACAAATGTAACCATGGTCGGCAAGGATCACCAGTCATCAGGGTGCTTGTGTGGGCCCTGCACTGTTGTCAAGCAAAGCTTTTATCCCACTGCCCCCTTTGATACAGAGCCCTGGTCCCTATGTCCTCTCTGCATGGGGTTGATCCTTGCATTAAACCAAAACAGCATCTGCAGATTCACACTGGTTCTGAGGTATCAAATTCAGGAAGAACTTCTTCATGTTTTTTGAAATGCTTTTTCTTATTATTTTCTTATATTAAAATGTACTTGAACATACATGACTGATTTAAGTCTTCTTCCACTTTGAGTAAAATTAAAAAGAGGAGTCCTCTCCATGAATGTGCTGTTGGAGGGAGTGTCTGCATGATTTCTACCAAGTGTTGATCATGACACAGCACAGTGTGGCCAAGAGCAGATGGACCGGGCCCCAGAGTCTTCCTGATGAATAGCAGGCTGAGGAGGAGGAGGACTCTGGGAGGGAGGCAGGGGCTGGGAAGATTTGGGGATGACAGGGAAGATATTTTTAGAACAGCAGCTGAACTGTTTCAGAAGCAGTGCTCTGTGTCTTCTCTGAAGTCCTCAGGGTAAGGTAAATTACTTACAGGAATATGTAGACAAAGATATCCACATAGAGAATATTAACCACACATTCTGAGCAAAAAGATTTTGCATGAAAAAAGAAGGGATGACATGGAGTTGCAATCAATGGTGAATGGAAGATGAGTACCTAATAGAGGGTGATAAATCTTCAAGGATTTCTAGACCTAACATGAGGTACACTGTGTAGTCACCTGGGTCTCAGTAAGGATTCATTGAAAAATGCTAAGTGAATCTTTTAAAAAAATTTATTTTAAAGAGAATGAAACAAAAGAGGACAGAACAAAGCAAATCAGAACAGATCAATGTAAGCAACACAACACTTCACAACAAGACAATAGGATGTTAACAGTAGCTACCATAATGTCTCTTTCTTTGAAATAGTTGAGCAGAGCTTCAAACACAATAATATCAAACATAACAAAATAGTATAAAACCATTCAAGAGAATGGAAGTATTATAGGGCATTCTGAACCAAATAACAGAAAATTAACAATGGCTACTGTAATAATTCATTTTCCATAAAAGATTTGTTTATATTATCACATATATTAAAATCCAATAAGATACAATATGATAGAACCAATGGTAATAAAACAAAAGCATGGTAGGCGTTCAAAGCAAAATGATATTAAATCAGCAATGGCTGCCATAATGATTTGTTTTCTTTAACATAGCTGTTCATACCATCAAACATAGTAAAATCAAGCAAAACAGAATAAAACCATTCCAACTGATGAATGAAACCATTATAAGGGTTCAAAGCAATATAATGGGGAATCATGATTACTATAAAATCTTATGTACACTTACAATTTCTTGCACTAGTGAGATTATACATTATTTATACCTGTGAGTTTGGTTTCTTTTCCTAAAGAGTTTTGTCTCAAGTTGCATCCATTTATTTATAAATATCTCAATGTGATCATCTTTTATAGCTGATTAGTATTCCATTGTATAAAAATACCACAACTTTTTTATCCATTCCTCAGTTGATGGACACTTAGGTTGTTTCCAAGGTCTGGCTATTACAAATTGTGCTGCTATAAACATGGGTGCACATATATCATTGTTGTATGATGTTTTCAGTTCTTCTGAGAATATGTCTAGAGGTGGAATACCTGGGTCAAATGGGACTTCCAATCCCAGATTTTTGAGGAATCTCCAGACTGACCTCCACAGTGACTGTGTCAGTCTACACTTCCACAAACAGTGCAGAAGAGTTCCTTTTCCCCCACACCTTTCCAGCATTTGTTGTTGGTAGTTTTCGTTATCCTGTCCATTCTTTCTGGAGTAAGATGGAATCTCAGTGTGGTTTTAATTTGCATTTCTCTCATGACTAATGATGATGAAAATTTTTTCATGTATTTATTTGCCATTCGTATTTCTTCATCTGAGAACTGTGTATTCATCTGGGATGCCCATTTTTGGATTGGATCTTTGAATTTCGCGGGTCTGAGTTTTAAATGTTCTTTATAAGTGCTCGACAGAAGTCCTTTGTCTAAGGCACAGTTCACTAAGATGTTTTCTCAGTTTGTGGGTTTTCTTTTCACTCTGCTTGAGATTTCCTTTGACGTGTGGAAACTCTAATAAGACATGATCCTAGTTATTGATTCTGGGTAGTATTTTCCGTGTGGTTTGATTTTTGTTCATGAAATCTCTACCTACCACTATGTGTACAAGATTTTGACCTATTTTGTTTTCCAATAGATTTAGTGTTTCTGTTTTAATATTTAGATCTTTGATCTATTTAGATTTTAGTTTAGTATCTGGTGAGAGGCATTGGTCTAGTTTTAGTTTTCAGCATATGGATAGCCAATTTTTCCAGCACCATTTATTAAACAGAATGTCATTCTTCCAGTGAACATGTTTGGTCCCTTTATCAAAGATGAGATGGTTGGTTGTGTTTGTAGTTGTGGTTGTATCTTCCAATCTATTCCATTGATCTTCAGATCTGTTTTTATTCCAGTATCATGTCCAAATCAGTTTGTAGTATAACTTCAATTCAGGGATTGTGATGCCTACTGCCTTGCTTTTTCTGCTTAGAATTGCCTTTACTATTCTAGGTCTCTTCTGGTTCCAGATGAATTTTAGGAGTGATTTCTCTAGATGTATGAGGTATGTTAGTGGTATTGCATTGAATCTGTACAATGGTTTTGGAATAATGGCCATTTTCACAATGTTTATTCTTCCTATCCATGAAGGAGGGATGTCTTTCCATTTTCTGAGGTCCTCTTCAATTTCTTTTTTCAGGGTACTATAATTTTACATGTATAGCTCTTTTATTTCTTTTATTAGATTAATTGCTAAGTATTTCTTTTATTGGATACTAGTGTGTAGGGTATGGCTTCTCATTTCTCTCTCAGCGCTTTTATTCTTAGTGTATAGCAATGCTATTGATTTCTGAGCATTGTCTTTGTATTCAGCTACATTGCTGAATTTATTTATTACATCCAGGAGTCTTTCAATGGAGTTTTGTGGGTCTTCTATGTAAACTATCATGTCATCCACAAATAATGATAATTTAACTTCCTCTTTTCCTATCTTTATTCTTTTTATTTCTGTCTCTTGTCTAATTGCCCTGTGTAGTATTTCCAGTACTATGTTGAATAGGAGCAGTGATAAGGGTCGTCCTTGTCTTGTGCCTGATTTTAAGGTGAAGCCTTTCAGTTTTTGGTCATTTAATATGATGCTGGCTGTTGGTTTGTCATAGGTGGCCTCTATTATATTGTAGTAAAGAACATCTATTCCAATTCTCTGTCAGGTTCTTATCATGAATGAATGTTGGACCTTATCAAAAGCTTTTTCTGCATCTATAGAGATGATCATGTGGTTCTTACTTTTGGCTCTATTGATATGGTGGATTACATTTATTGATTTACGTATATTGAACCATCCCTGCATTCCTGCAATTAATCCCAGTTGGTCATGGTGTATAATCTTGATGACTTGCTGTATGCTTTTTGCCAAAATTTTATTGAGAATTTTTCCATCTATGTTCATTAGGGAGAGTGGCCTATAGTTCTCTTTTTTAGTTGGGTATTTCTCTGGTTTTGGTACTAGAGTAATATTTGCTTCAAGTAATGACTTAGAAAGAGTTACTTCTGAACAAGCCTGCCGCCCTGGTAAGTGACTGTGGTCTGGCAAGCCGTGGCCACCCCAGGGCAGGGAAACAAGAAGTAACCATGTTTCCTGAGATCCACACTATGTTGGAACTCAGGGTGCTGAGCCAACCAGTAACCAGCCTGCCGCCCTTGTAAGTGACTGTGGTCTGGCAAGCCACAGCCACACCAGGGTGGGGAAACAAGAAGTAACAGCATTTCCTGAGATCCACCTCATGTTGGAACTTAGGGTGCTGAGCCAACCAGTAACCAGCCTGCCACCCTGGTAAGTGACTGTGGTCTGGCAAGCCGCAGCCACGCCAGGGCGGGGAAACAAGAAGTAACAGCGTTTCCTGAGATCCGCCTCATGTTGGAACTTAGGGTGCTGAGTCAAACAGTAACCAGCCTGCCGCCCTGGTAATTTGCTGTGATCTGGCAAGCTGTGGCCACCCCAGGGCAGGAAAACAAGAAGTAACAGCGTTTCCTGAGATCTGCACCATGTTGGAACTTAGGGTGCTTAGCCAACCAGTAACCAGCTTGCTGCCTACTGGGGCACGGGTTTAGAATCAAACATACCATATCCCCCTCCTCCACTAACAATCAGGATCCAGGGATCTGGGTATCTCTTGGGAGGTGACCAGATGTGGTACAGCAAGTGGGGGGAGTTTCCTTCTACTATCTCTGAAGGCAGATATTTTTTATCACCATTTTGCTTTGTCCTGATTAATGATGTTGCTCTATTCAATATTCTGTTTTGATGTGCTCTATAATGTGTATTTCTTTTGATTTTACTGTACCTAATAGAAGAACAAATATTTTGAAGATAACGAGATATACAATGGTGCCTATTATCATTGTCCTGGTGACCTGCTGTGATGTTCTGTGCCAATTTCACCATACTGTCTCAATTGGCTTTATTCCATCCTGTTTTGTTGTATATTACTACCTCCAAGTTAATGAAAATTAAATAAAAATAAAACAATAGAACATGAGAAGACAAGGTAACAAAATGCCTCCAAAAACTCCCAACTCCATCAAAGCTGATCCATGTGACATTATTGACATGAAACTCAAAAACAAAACAACAGAATTATATGATGTGATTAAAAAGGAAATCACAACAACAAAACAGATAAATAAGGTACTGAGCAAGCTAAAACGATATAACTAAACAGATCATGTACTTAAAAAGCAAAAGGAGGGAAAGAAAATGCACTAAAGGAAACAGCATGTATGTTTAAGTGTGTGGGATTGATAACAATATTACCAAGTTTTTATTGGATTGTTGAACAGAATTGTTTAGAGCCTCATAGCTTTTTTCACCTTTGTATGCCTTTATTTTGTAACATGAACAACTATTTCTAAGAAGACAATATGTAATTTATCAAGTAGTGGTTTCTTAATAGTTTTTTTGAAATTCTGTATTATTTCTACCCTTTTTTCTGTTTTGCTTTTTTCTCTTTAAATAAAATTAAAAAAAATAAAAAAGAAAGAATTACTTCCCTTTTGATTTCATTGAAGAGTTTTAGGGGGTTCAGCATTAAATCTTTTTGTATTTCTTTTAGAATTCCACATTGAATCTGTCTGGGCCTGGGTTCTTCTTTGTTGGCAAGGACGTAAATGTGTTTTCAATTTCATCAATAGAAATTGGGTTTTTAAGCTATTTTACATCATCCTGACCCAGCTTTAATAGTTCAGATGTTTCTAGGAATCTGTCTATTTCTTCTGTGTTACCAAACTTATGAGATTAGAAGTTTTCAGAATGGGTGTTGATTATCTTCTCTATTTTCACAGTGTATAGTGATTTCACCTTTGTCATTTCTTATCGCATGAATTTGAGTTTTTTCTTTCCATTTTTAAGAAGATTGGCTATGGGTTTAGCAATTTTATTTATTCTTTCAAAGAACCACCTCTATGATTCATTGATTCTTTGTATTGTTTTCTTAGTCTCTATTGCATTAATTTCTGCTCTGATCTTTATAATTTTGTCCATTCTTTTGGATTTGGGCTTTTCTTTCTCTTCTTTTTCTAGATGTTTAAGATGTAGTATCAGGTTGTTTACTGTTGTTTGTTCTGTTTTCCTGATGTGGTAAATCTGCAATAAATTTCCTCTGAGGACTTCTTTCATTGCATCCCACAAATTTTGGTAAGTTATATTTGTGTTTTCATTTGCTTATAGATATTGTTTAATTTCTTCTTCAATTTTGTCTGTGATCCTCTGATTGCTCCAAAGTGTGTTATTCCATTTCCATGTGTTTGTGGGGTTTTTGCTGCTTCTATTATCATTAATTTGTAGTTTCATGGCACTATGATCCAATAACATGCAAGGCATAATTTCAATTCTTTTGCATTTACTGAAATATGTTCTGTGCTCTGATATATGGTCTATTTTAGAGAATGTCCTATGTACTGTTGAGAAGAATGTATATTTTCATGTTGTTGGATGGAACACTCTGGATACACCTCTCAAGTCCATTTGTTCACAGATGTGATTCAGTTCTATTACTTCTTTGCTGATTTTTTGTCTAGTTGATCTGTCCCTTTGTGTCAATGGTGTGCTGAGGTCTCCTATTATAATTGTATTATTGCTTATTTGATATTTCATTTCTGTTAATACTTCCTTTGTATATCTGAGTATTCTGGAATTTGGTGCATACATATTTAAGATTGTTATCTTTTCCTCTTAAAATATCCCCCTAACTGGTATATAGTGACCTTCCTTATCTCTTTGGATCATTCTTGGTTTGAAGTCCACATTGTCTGCAAACAGAATAGCTACCCCCAATTTTTTTGGTTACTTGTTGAATGAAGTATTGTTTTCCATCCTTTGACTTTCAGTCCATGAGTTTCCTTTTGGGTTATATGGGTATCTTGTAGACAGCATATGGTTGGAGGTTGTTTCTTGATCCATTCTGCCAGTCTGTTTCTTTTGATTGGTGAATCAAGGCCATTTACATTAATGTTTATAGCTGTTACATATTGGTTTATTGTTGACATGCTATCTCTCTGCTGTTGTATCTTTACCTTTCCATTGTGTTTTATTGTCTGCCTTGCTTAGTGGCTTTTTCCTATGTGTATCTAGAATATCTTTCAGTATTCTTTGTAGGGTTGCTTTGGCGATCATGAAGTTCTCCAGCTGTTCATTGTCATGGAAATATCTTATTTCTCCATCCATTTTGAGGGACTATTTTCAGGGTACATCAGTTTGGGTTGCAAGTTGCTTTCCTTTAGAATCTGAAATACTTTACTCTATGCACTTATTGACTGCATTGTTTTTGTTGAAAAGTCTGCTGTGATTCTGATAGTTTTTCCTTTATAGGTGATCTATCTTTTCTCTCTAACAGTTTTTATGTTGGATTTCTGGGATGGTGATTATTATGTGTCTGGGTGTAGTTTTATTTTGATTATGGCTATTTGGACTTCTGTATGCTTCACTGATCCGTATGTCAGTTTCCATTATTATGTTTGGGAAATTTGCATGTATTACTTCTGTAAATATCCTCTTGATATCATTTGGGTTGTCTCCTTCTTTTTCATTTATCCCTATTAATCTTATGTTATTTTTCTTTGCATCATCTTACAGCTGTTGAATTGTTATTTCCTGATTCTTTGTTATTTTTAATACATCTTTCATTTCCTATTCACTAGCTGTGATATTATCCTTGAGGCCTGAAATTCTATCTTCATTTTTGTTGAGGAATTTTTGGCCAAAGTGCACCATGCCCAACAGCCTTCTTTCTTATAAGGTGCACACTTCTTTATGAAGAGGCCATTAAGTCTAGGCTATGTCTGTATTTTCTGTGGTCTAGTATATGTACTGCTGAGAAAATCCTTAACTAAGGTTGTTATTTCTGTCCCCAGAAAAGTCTAGTCAGACCTTAGAAGACCAGAGGGCTGCTAAAAATCCTGCCAGTAAAGACCAGGCTTGAGAGATTTCTGCTGGGAAGGACTGCAGTGGTTGTTGGAGTCCAAATGATGTGTGTTATAGCTTGTCATAAAGTTAGTCTGCAATTTGCTCTTGTTCAGAGATTTTGTCTGACACTAAGGTTAAGAGTGGTTGACTAATGCATCAGGCAGAAGAAATTTTAAGGCATTTGAATGTTGAGGTGGTCGCATGGATATTGTAGGCGCTTTTTAGCCAGACATGTGTCGCCAATCATGTGCACAGAGCCCAGAAGGATAGGCAGAATCATGAATACAGTCACTATAACAGTTCTATTATATGTGGAAGAAGTTTCACACACTGGGAGGAAAGCCAAACTTACATTCGTCTGCTTCTCTATCTGCCCCTGAATTGCACACTGCACTCTCTATGTTCTGACTGTGCCCTATTCTTTCCATGTACCTCTGCAGATGGTTTGTGCATGAGCTTACTTGAAGGGCCTCACATTGCTTCTCTTGAACAGTACAACAAGGCCAGGTTGTTTATTTGAGGATACAGGGTGTGCTTGGCATTGTTTCTAAGATTATGATTTGGTGCTTCATGGAGTCTACATAGTATGGATAACTACTACCAAGAGTGATAGATGACATCCACCCTAGCTCTTTCCCTGGAACTGAACCCAGTATTTGTAGTAATCACTGACAGTGAAGCCAGAGAATATACAGGAGAGTCTCCAGGCCTCATGCAGCATGCAACAACCCTCCTTCAACTCCAGAAGCTGCATCTCAGCCTGGTTACCTGCAAACACAGAGACATCTTGCTCAGGAAACTGTCACACATGTCCACGGTTTATTCTACTCATTTCTAGTCAAATGCAGTCAGTATATCTTGTTCTCCACAAATCACCTTTTAAAAGAGCAATAAGAACTTCTGTATCATTTTATTGCTCTTGTTTAATTCTTTTTAAAATAAAAGAGCAACAAGGAAAACCTAGCTCATTGCCAGCTCCTTGGTGATCCATCTGTGTTCAATAATGGCTTATGTAATGATTAATAACTTATGTCAACTTGATAGGCTTAGAAGGTTAACTAAGAGACTCAGAAGGGAGTCAATGTCTCAGCAAAGGGCCAGGATCTTCACTTTGTAAACATTCTCATCCTGTGCAAGAGTAGGGCACTGAGATAGTGTGACTGCTGGCATTGGGTATATGCAGAATGCAAGAATTATGTGGGTCACAAGATTGGCACCACAATTTATGAAGGCCAAGGAGGCCAGAGAGTGTGCCCCAGAGAGGGCATTGTGTGAAGCTGTGAGTGTGAAGCTGAAGGTGCAGTGGTGATCCCAGAAGTTTGGAAAAGCATGAAAGTTGAATTATCTATGGAAAGCTGCAAAGAGGGAGCAAATCAGGGGTAAGAGAGGAGCCATAGGAGCTACAACCACCAGAATAACTACAGGTGTGGAGTCATTCAAGCCCTTCAGAGTTCACTATTTGTCACAGATTTCTTCAGATGCAACTACAGGACTTAATACTTGCCCTTGTGGATTTTTGACTTGTTTGGAGCCAATCCTCTGTATCCTTTTGTTTGTAATTTTTGGAATGAAAATATTTGTCTCATGCTTTTGGATGTTGGAAATATTTAAACTTTCATTTTTACAGGTGTTTACACATCAGAGGAGATTTGGGAATTAAACAATGACACTGAGGAGTTCAGTTCAATAGATAAGTTTCTCAAATGTTGGTAGAAATGGACATGGTAGAGCCATTGTGGATATGGGTATAGTGATGCCTCAAAAACATGAAACTAGAAATTTCATTTTATGCATACATTCCCCCCACTATGTTTAAAAACATTACAACAGTGATTTATACATATCTGTATAGCAGTACAAGTCATTTCAGTTAAAATTTTGAAGGCTTTAATTTATGAAGAGGGTGTCCGTGAGGATATTTCAGACTCAGCACCTTATTTCTCTCTTTGCTTCACAGACAGAAAGGGGTGAACATGTCTTTTCCACCACTACTTCCACCATGATGTACTGAGGTGCCACAAGTCCAAGAAACAACACTTTGTGAAAATAGAACAAAGCCTACAAAATCCTAAGCTAACAAAGCTGCTCTCTTTTGAAGTTGATTTATCACTGTATTTATTTCAGCAAGAAAAACCTGGCTGATATAATAGTTGTGCACATATGACAATATTATGTTTTCCATTCATTCACAGAACCCTCTTCTTAATTTTGTGTAATTTTTCATTTGTTTAACCAATGTTTTATACTTTTCATTACATCGTTTCAACTTTTACTTAAATTCATTTCCAGTTTATTTCATGTAGCTATTGCAATTGAATTCTCTTACATTTTTTCTTGTCTTTTTGAGGCAGAGTCTTGCTATGCAGTTCAGGTCGGACTAAAACTCACTCTGTAGGGCAATCTGGTCTCCAACTTTCAACAATTCTCCTGCCTCAGCCTCTTGCTTGCTGGGATTACTGGCATGTACCATCACACCTGGTTTAATTCTCTTCTAGTTTATTTCAAAACTACACTAACAGCATCCAGAAATGTTGATTTTTTTAGTTTGAGTATATGTTATTTATTTTTCCTGAATTTGTTTTGAGTTTTGTTGTTTGTGGAGGATCCTTTAAAATTTCTGGACAAATATTTATGTCATATGTAAATGCAAAGTTTGAATTATATCTTCCCAATGTGTATGTTTTTTAAAAAAATTAATAATTTATTTTAAAAAGGATAATATGGAATAAAACCAGCAAAACAAGCCAATGTAAAGATACAGAGCTTCCAAACATGACAAATCACCAATAGTTACCATAATGCCTTTTCATGTCTTCAAAACAGTGGCAGATAACTTCCAACATAATGAAAATCAAGCAGAAAAGAATAGAAGAGGAACAATAAAAACAAAACAACAAATACAATAAAGTACTTCAAAATAAGCCGATAGTAAATCCAAAGTTGTTAACATAATATAACTTACTGTCTTTGAAATAGCTCCTCCTGCCTTTGGATTTGATCTAATCAAACAAAACAAAAGAGAATAAAACCCAACCCAACAAAACAATGGAAATGTTAAAGGACATAAGAAAGACCATAGGGAATCAACGGTGGCTACAACTACCCCCTAGATTCCAAACTGCATACCACTATCCTCTGATATGATATGGTCCTATGATAAGACCACTTGCCTTAGACCACAATGCTAGTGAAACACCAAACATCACAGGCATCCAACTGCATTTTACCTCCATATCTATCATCACAGCCTGTGTTTCTCCTGATCAGCTCATCACTTACAGTGCAGGTGAGGGGGATTTTGTAATTCTTGTTTGCCAGCCCATGTACTGGAAGGGCTGTGGTGTGACTGCTCTAGTCCGGTGGCAGCCCACGAATGGCACTGGCTCCCAGAGTGGGCTTGCTTCCTGGTGTGTCCTTCTCTCTACTGCCCACTCCCCCATCAGTCCATGAATGGCCTACATGTTTAATATTTTATAGCTGTTTTTTCCCTTTATAGCATGTTACTTGGAAAACTAAAACTCATCATCTACAATAATGGAATTTTTTATTTCATTATAAGGGGTCTTGTGTGTTTTTTCCTGAGATATCAGAGGAGAGAGAAGTGAAGCAGGCACTAATGTGTACAGTGTTTTTTTAAAATTTTATTTGAAAAGAGAAAAAAACAAAAGAAAACAGAAAAAAAGGGTAACAACAGTGCAGAGTTCCAAAGAAAAAAAAGAAAAGAACAAAAAAAACTAAGAAATCATTACGTGATAAATTACATAGAGTAACCTTGAAAATATTTTAAGTTACAAAATTAAAACCTACAAAGTACACACTCAAACAATGAGACTGTTAATAGTTCTGCTCCACAATCTAACAAAAACAGTAATATGGTCATCCATCTTACACACTTAAACATACATGCAATTATATCCTTCAGAGCACTTTCTTTTCCTCTCTTTTTTACAGTAGCAAATACACATCTTGGGTTTTATTACTCATTTTCAATATCCTTTTTTAGCATAGTATAATTTTCAGCAAAACATCTTTTACTTTGTAGGTAGGTTGATTCCTAAGTATTTCACTTTTTAGATGTTATTGTGAAAGGAGATATTTCCATTATTTCTCTCTGGGTGAGTTTCTTGTTTGTTTACCAAATGCCTTTGATTTTTTTATTTTATTTAATGAGAAATAAAAACATTCAGACAAAACAGATAAATGGTAGCAACAATACAGAATTCCAAAGTGAAAAAAAATAAAAGAACCAATAACAAAAAAAAGACAAGCAGACCAAAAAAACCCCAAAACAACAACAACAACAACAAAACACTAAGAAATCACCACTTGATACGTACATACTCTCATCATTGGAAATAGTTGTTCAAGTTACAAAATTAGAGCATACAAAGTATACATTCAAAAAATGAGACTGTTAACAGTTCTGCTCAACCATCTAACAAAAACAGTAGTATGGTCATCTATCTTACACTCTTAAACTTACTTGCAAATATATCCTTTAGAGCACTCTCTTTTCCTCTCTTTTCTACAGTAGCAATTATATATTTTGGGTATTATTTCTCTTACATTTCTTATTACTTTTTACAGTAGAGAAACAATGTGATATTATAAATATGATTCTTATTTACTTCACTAATGAGGATGGCCTCCAGTTGTCTCCATTTCCCTATGAAGGCCTCAAGATCATCCTTTTTTATAGCTGAGTAGTATTCCATTGTGTAAAAATACCACATCTTTTTCATCCACTCTCCAGCTGATGGGCATCTTGGTTGTTTCCAAGATTTAGCTATCACAAGTTGGGCTGCTATAAACATACATGCACATATATCACTGTGATATGAACTTTTCAATTCTTCTGGGAAAATACCCAGGAGGGGAATAGTTGTATTGAATGGAAATTCCAATCTTAGTCTTCTGAGAATTCTCCATATTGATTTCCATAATGGTTGCACTAGTCTGAACTCCCACCAACAGTGAAGCAGTGTTCCTTTTTCCCTGCAGCCTAATGAGAACATTTGTTGTCAGTTGATTTCTTGATGGCAGCTATTCTTTCTGGTGTAAGATGATATTTCAGTGTTGTTTTAATTTGCATTTCTTGAATGACCAGTGATGGTGAACACTTTTTCATGTATTTGTTTACCATTTGTGTATCTTCATCTGAGAACTGAGTGTGCATCTCAGCTGCCAATTTCAACAGCTGATATTGGGTTATTCAAAATTGCTATATCTTCTTGGTTGAGGCTTCGTAGTTCATAGATTTTAGAAATTTGTCCATTTCCTCTGTGTTTTCCTCTCCATGTTATTAGAGATTTTCAAAGTAGGTGTTCCAGATCTTTTGAATTTCCATGGGATCTGTGTTAATTTCCCCTTTTTTGGTCCTTATTGAATAAATTTGGGTTTTTTTCTGTCTTTTTCTTTATAAGGTTAGCTAGAGGTTTGTCAATTTTTTTATTCTCTCAAAAAGCCAGCTATTTGATTCATTAATTCTTTGTATTTTTTTAGTTTCAATTGCATTGATTTCTGCTCTAATCTTTACAATTTTCTCTCTTCTATTAGTTTTAGATTTAACTTGCTCTAGTTTTTCTAGAAGCTTCCAATGAGGCATTAGATTGTTTACTTGTGCTTGTTCTGTTTTCTTGATATGACAATTTATTGCTATATATTTCCCTCTTAAGACCGCTTTAATTGCATCCCACAGATTACAGTATCTTGTGTCTGCATTTTCATTGAATTGTATGTATTGCTTTATTTCTTCTTTAATTTCCTCTGTAGCCCACTTGTTGTTCAAAAGGTTGCTTAATTTCCATGTATTTATGCCAGTTTTGCAGTTTCTTTTGCCATTAATTTCCAGTTTCAGTGCACTATGGTCAGATAGTAGTCATGTGACAATTTCAATAGCTTTGCATTTACTTAAAAATGCTTTAGAGGATAATATATGGTCTAGTTTGGAGAATGTCATGAGGGCAGCTGAGAAGAATGTATATTCTGATGTGGTTGGGTGGAACACTCTGTAAACATCTACTAAGTCCAATTGATCACAGGTATGATTCAGTTCTATTATTTCTTTGCTGATTTTTTGTCTAGTTGATCTATCTCTTTGTGACAGTGGGCTGTTAAGGTCCCCTGTAATAATTGTGTTCTTGTGTATTTGGTTTTTCATGTCCTTTAGTATCTGTGTTATATAGTTGGATGCTCCTGTGTTTGGTGCATATACATTTACAATTGTTAGTTCTTCATCTTGAATTTTTCCACTTACGAGTATGTAGTGATCTTCTTTGTGTCTTTTAATCATTTTAGGTTTGAAGTTCACATTGCCTGAAAATACAGTAGTTACCCCTGCTTTTTTCTTGGTTCCCGTTGCATGGAATACTGTTTTCCATCCTTTTACTTTGAATCTATGAGTTTCTTTTTGAGTCAGATGTGTTTCTTGTATACAGCATATTGCTGGATCCTGTTTCTTTTCATATGTGAATTGAGGCCATTTACATTTATGGATATCACTGATATTTACTCACTTGACTTCACCATGTTGTGTTACTGTTGCTAGTTTACTGCTTTTCTCTCTTGTTTATTTTCTTGTCCAGCCTTATGATTTCTTTCTGTTGTTCTGGAGATTGTGGTCATTTTTATCTTTAACTAGGATGTCCTTGAGTACTCCTTCTAAGTTTGTTTTGGTGGATATGAATTTCTTTAGTTGTTATTTGTCATGGAAGTATCCTTTTCTCCATTAAATTTGAAGGACAGTTTTGTTGGGTACATCAGTCTGGGTTGAAAGTTGTTTTCTTTTGGGGCCTGAAATACTTCACTCCAAGCTTGTCTTAACCTGAAGGTTCGTACTGAGAAGTCTGCTGTGATTCTAATAGGCTTTCCTGGGTAGGTGAGTTGTGCCTTTTCTCTAATAGCTTTTAGTATTCTGTTTTTATGCTGTATGTCTGCAAAATTATTTATTATATGTCTGGGTGTAGGCTTATGTTGGCTATGGCTGTGTGGTATTATATATGCCTCACTTATTTGTATATCAGATTTTCTTCCCATGTTTGGGAAATTTTCTGCCATTATTTCTGTGAACAGATTAGCTATATCCTTTGCATGGTCTCCTGCCTCCTCACTAATGCCTATTACTCTAACATTGTTTCTCCTAGCATCATCTTGTAGCTGTTGGATTGTCATTTCATGCTGCTTTGTTGCTTTTATAAATTCTACCCTTTCGAGATTGCTATCTGCAATCCTGTTCTCAAGGTCCGAGATTCTATCCTCAGCTTCATTTAAGCAGCTTTGCAGGCTTTTAATACATTTTTTTCTTCTTGCATATCTCTTTCAATTTGTTTCATGGATTCTGCTTGTTTTCTGCATTGTTCATTCAAAGTTTCAATCAATTTCCTATGCTCCTGTAGTTTCTTATCTATTTCTCTCTAGCTATATTGAGCAGCTCATTTACTAAGGTTGTTACTTTTGTCTTTACATAAGACATTATTTCTAATTTGAGTTCCTCCATAGCCTCATGGGTGTTTCTTTACTTCATTTGCTATCTTTTCAGAGATTTTTGGTGTATGAATTTTTGGGTCCTCTATTTCATTATCGTCTGCACTTGCCCCTGATGGATTAAATGTTCTGGATTGCATTTTGTCTTTTTGTTTAGTCATTTTCACCTTTGGAAAAATTTCTGGTCTTTCTATTCCAACAGTCACAAGTTTCTGTAGTGTGTGTTTCAGTGTTCTACTGATGTTTGATGATCTACTGTGGTTGATGTTTGTCCAATTGCTGTGTACCACCATGAAGAAGAGATCTAGTCTCCTGAATTCCTCCTTCTTTGCCTTTTGGGTGAGTCCTATATTCTTTCTGGGCTAAGTAGCCCAGAAATATTGATGTAGAGTAGCTCTCAGTTCCTGCTGTTTTTATATCTTCAGGTTGTGGCAGGTCACAAGGGCTACTTGGCTATAGAGTTTTTTTCAGGTGAGACCCTACTGTGTCACTGGGGGTCTCATAAGTTCTTTTAATTTCCTCTAAATTTGGGCAGGGCAATATTGGCACAATTCTCAACCTGTCTGATTTTCCCTGTGGGGGGAGGGAGTTACCTACTCTCTTGTCAGGTTAGCCAAGGTCTTACACTTGGAGGGAGTTTCACTTCTGTCCCTGTTAACCCACTGCAGAACTCTATTTTGGGGGGCAAACTCACCTCACTGCCTGGAGCCTGATAAAGTCTTCTGCTTGGGTGAGGGGTTCCTGAGAATCTCATCGAACCAGCATGATAGTCCACTGTAGTCCAATGTTCCCGGTGGAAGGGTGGGTCAGCACCTGTGGTCCCAAGCAACTCACGTCTGTGGTAGACTTCCTAGATGTTCTTGGAGAAGGTGTGGCCCCAGCAGTGGCAGACCCAGGCACCTCAGGCCTCCCGGCACTGGTCCACACAATGTTCCCTGTGGGCAAAGCTTGGGCCTAGCTCTCCTAAGCTGCCCAGCTCTCAGCTATTGATCCTGTGATATTCCCTGTCCCAAACAAGTCCAGCTCTCAGCTGCTGGGCAGAGATGTTCCCTGCAGGGGGAAGGGTGGGCCTAGCACTCCTGAGCAGCCCAGTTCTCAGCTGTAGATCCTATGTGTACAGTTTTAATATACTGTTTGTTTCCTTACTTTTCTGATGACAACTTCCAGAAGGACATTTAATAGAAGTCATGGAACTGGTCGTCCTTTCCTGTTCTTCATTTTAGAGAAAGAAAAGTTTCCTTTTTGTCCATACAGTATGGTGTTACCTGAGTTTTCATTCAATATAATTAATGGTATATTTTTTTCACAGAAATCTCTTTGAGAGATTTTATCTCTCATAGATGTTGGATTTAATCATGTTTTATTTAGCATTATTTGTATTATTCTATATTTTTTGTTCTGTATTCTCTTTATGTTTTTTGAAATATTTAATTATTTCCCACAGTGAACTCCTTTTTGTTTTACATTTACTTTATTTTGCAACTTGAGAACATACTCATATGAAATAAATCAGGCTCACATATATAAACATCATAGAGTCTCTCTATTGTGAGAAACAACAAGATTAAATGAGATGCAAAATTATAATAGATTTATGAAAGTGAAAGGCAAAGAAATTGTTTGTTTTTATTCTGTGAGAGTATCCCATAGGTGGCAGTGGGCCAGGCTTAATTGTATTTAAATATTTTTTTAAATTTTTGTGTTGGAAAATAATTTTTGAGGAATTTTGCATTTACACTCACCAGAGATATTGTCCCTTCACATTCCTTTGTTCTTTCTCCTTTTGTTTGCTGGGTTGTAACTTCATAAAATGAGTACGGAAGTAATATTTTTCAGTTCATTTAGAAACATGCTTAAGAACATAAATGTAAACATTTATCAACTAAACAATACTTATATATGCATATCATATGATATCAAATCAATATGTATACCTGAATGTTTTTAGAATCAAGTGTTTTGGAATGGATGGATAAGAAACAAAATTATTTCTTCTCTATTTGTTTGATAAAATTCAATATTTATTTCATTTTTTTGAATGAGTGGCCTTTTATTTTGTATTCTTTATCATTACTAATCATAGCTCTGTTGAGATTTTTCTTGTTTTTTTGGTTCATGTATGGCAGATTAATTTCAGGAATTTATATATTTTTGTAGACTTATGTGTATACATGGCTGCAGGAAAGAAAATAAGACAGATGGATCAAAAGTATTTCCATCTGGAGTTTTGTGAGGAAACTCCCTACACATAGTATAAATATAGTTTTGACTGCAATAATTTACATTCTCTCAACAATACATTCGGGCTTCATTTCTTCAACATACTTTACAATACTTGCTATTATTCATCTTGATAATGGTCATTGCAATGGGTGTCACAGCATTGTTGTTTGAAATGAACATCTTTTGTCAACTACTGTTTTACGCAATGTAAAAAATAAATTGTACATGTGTGCATGGATATGTTTCAAGTTACAGTAATGCAGTGAAGGCATTTTGTGCATGGCACTGGTGTATATATTTTCTGTTCATGTCAGGATCATTTTGTTAGACAAACAGGACCTATTTGATACATAGATACAAAATTTAAAATGGCAAAATCCTGTGGTGGATGCAATTTAGCTCCTGTCAGATATTTTCTGGCTGCTCTTTCTGATGTCCTGCTCTATGTGCCTTGGATACCATGGCCTCCCATCTCCCTTCCTGAGAGATCACAGCACAATGTTGCACATGGGTGACTCCCGAGGATTCTTGGGAAGTACGGGACTGTGTGACAGTCAGATAAGCACAATCAGTACTGACATCGCATCCCTTATTAAGAAAGCAATTTTTCTTATGCATTAGTAATACTCTTTTTATTGTCCTTAAATTTGAAAATATAATTAAATATGTATAATTTACAATAAATAGAAATTTAGAGAAATAAATGAGTGTTGTGCATAAAAATGAGTGAGAAGGAGTCTTCAGCTGTAACCATCAGAAGTCATTTCTGATCCTCTTCTGAGCTCCAAGTAATGGACTCCATTCATAGGACTAAAACCAAAGATCTTGTCTTCAATTATAAGAAAGAAGATTAAAAAAACAGAAGAATAAAAAGTAAGAAAATACATAAATTATTTTAAATATAATAAAATGAGTTTTGAGTTTGAGTACTGTTATTGTCTATGGAAGGAGTGCAAGATTTAAGTTTTTAAAAGTTTTATTCATTACCAAGGATAGGTTATCTCTTTCATGCCTGTGTCTAAATACCAGAACTGGTGGTGAAAAGGGAATATCACAAAGATGTCTTTTGCATTGGAAAAATTTTGACATGTTGCCTGTGTGTCCTCAGGTTCCAGTCCTGCTGACCAGAGAGAAGTAATTTATGCCTTCAAAAATGTCACTCAAACATATGTGATGGTGAGAATGTATCTTACTATTGAGTCAAATTTCTCCTTCAGGAGCATGAAAGATAAGCACAGACTCATGAATGCAGAGTCTCCCAGGGATATGTCACGTGTACCTGAAGTTTCACATGGCCACAGGAAATGATTCTGCTCCACCCTGTGCTCCTGCATTGGACACAGCTAAACTCCGTGTGTCCTGTGCACCCCCTGCTGGTCGGGAGCACCACAGCAGGCACGTTTGTGTCTAGGCTCACACTGATGTCCACTCACTGTGTGTCTTGCACAATAGTACATTGCCATGTCCTCTGGTTTCAGTTTGGCCATTTGGAGATCAAATGAAGTAGACCAAATGAATGACCAAAGTGAAGTAGAATTTCAGTTTCCTTTCCTACTGTCCTTTGTGCTTTTGGAGTCATCCCCAGAGATGGTGAATGGGCCTTTCATAGACATAGTGTATTCTATTGTGTGACTATTAGCCTTGTTTCTGATAAGACCAACCCACTCAAGGCACTTTCCTGGAGCATGGCAGATCTGGTTCATGTGGTAATCACTGAAGGTGAATCCCAAGGCTATGCAGGAGAGTCTGATGACTCCTCAGGCTTCACCAAGCCTGCCCTGGACTTGGGAGGAAGGCTGCACCCCAGCTTGCACACATGCAAACAGAGACATCTTGCTTAGGAAACTGTCACCTATGCCTACCATTTATTCCACTTTCTTCCACTAAGTATCTCTTGTTCTTCATTAATTACCTTTCAAAAGAGCAACAAAGAAAACTCAGCTAAGTGCAAGCTCCATGGTGAGGTGTCTGTGCTCAGTGCTGACCCCCAAGAGGAAACATTTGGGCATCTAGGGCTGGTCTCTTTGCAGAGCTTCAGGGTGAGGGATGAGCTGGTTTACATTGGGATAGGGAAGCCCTATTTGGATGCCCTCTCCTATATAGAGAGCTCTTTGGACAGGAAGTAGAAAAACTTCAATAGCAGATTATGTGTGAGTCTGCAGGCCAAGCTTGGTGAAAATAATATCATTATGTAAAGTAAAGATTTCATGTAACTCTGTTATGATATTCACTTCCAATTCATAGCCTTAATTCATTTTTACATATTGAAACTCTACATGATAGAGGTGTCAGTGTTTGCTCCATTGCACAACTGTTGAATTCCTTATAGAAACATAAGTGAGTGATTGAGTGTGGCCAAGTGTTGATATATGGTGTGAGAAGTCCAGTGGACCCAGCTCCTCCCTTGTGATCTCCAGGATAAAGCTGGACATGTGCAGTGAGACTCACAGAACCACTTTCCTGTATTTAAAATGTGCTCCTATTTCTGTAACTGTAGTTACCTGTGCTTCAGGGATGCATAACCCTCTGCACATCTGGGTCACACTGCATTGAGGAAGGCTGTAGGTCACTTGGGAGGCAGCCTCGACTCAGTTCAGGTGAAGCAGATTTGCACCAATGTATCAAATGCCAATGGAAGGATTTAACTGGTTTTCTCAGCAAAAGAAAACAGATTCACCAATGAAAACTGTCCCTGAAGAGGTGGTTATGCAGTGTCACTAGGGACTAAGATCAGTGCCAGGCCTGGGACAGTGAAGAACTTTTCCAGATTTCTCAGAAGAAAGACACAGTTCTCCTTCTAGCAGATGGACAGAGGACAAGACTTGGAATTGCATATCCCATGTGGAAGTGTGATGTGGGTTGACCACCCCATAAGACACATTTTCAGATTCAAGCTGAGCATGACCTGAAGCTACAAATGTTAGCTGAAAATTATTATGGCCTCAAATGGATTGGTCCATGGTATATAAGGGCCAGTGGCAGAACAACAGAAGAGACAAAGGAGTTCTTTACAAAACAAAAGAACTTTGGTTAAAAAAATTAAATGTAGTCTATTCTGATCAGGACCTTCTGCCTGCTACGAGTTTTGATGGGAAAATTATTTTGGAGAGAACCACAAATTTTCTATGGCCCCAGATGGAAATGGGGGTCTTTCTCTTTCTTTTGCATCCCAGAATATGGTGGAGGATGTGGAACAAAGAGGCAGTTGGTGCACTCACGTCTACTGTGTGGATGGTGCTTTGGTTAAGGCTGTACCTATGGTTCGCTGGATTCCGCATTGAGAAAGAGCAGACTGTGAAGCAAAGGTGATAGAGGAGAGAATGCTAAAACGACAGTTGGAATGGTTTTACAGGCACATGGAGGATACCGGGTGGTAGAGTGGAATTGTCCTGGCAACAGCAACAGATACGGAGCTCAGATGGACAAGTGCTGTTCCATGTGGGCAGTACTACCAATCAGGTTCTCTCCATCCCATGTCTGAGAGATGCTGTAGGTATTGATGAACCTCAGCTGCAGCACCATCTGGCTCACAAGAAGATTTCATATGTGGGTTCCTGTGGGGAGTTAATTACACCAGACAAGTCAAGTGGAATAAATGCCAAAAGTAGCCTCTGACATCTTCCAGATTTCAGAGAATCTGGCAGTTTGTAAAGGATTATGGGAGGATAGATTTTCCCTGGTAAAGGATGCAGAGGATCAGAGTGGGAAGGATGACTCCACCAGTGCTTTGGTGTTGCTGCACCATTGCTAGGTGCTCAGTGCTCACAGGTGGAGGTGGTTCTCGCCTTCCAGTGATACCCCCTTGAAGGATGCCAGTGATGCCCCGATCTAGTGTGAAACCTCTCTTATTTTTTATGCTCGAGAAGGACAGGAAAGTTATGTGGCAGGTGAAGAATTCTCTGCAGCTTTAATCACTGATGGGAATGGAGTCCATGAGTTGGTGAAAAATGGCTTATGAGTCACATAGCACCTTCTAACACCACAGGGCACAGATTTTTATTATTAATAGACCAACTGGGAACCTACAGGACCTGTACCAGAGGAATGAAGTGTAAACATTCACAAGGCTTCATGCTGCTTGTTGTACACTTCCAGCTACTACAGACACCAAAGGTCCAGTTGACTGAGCTTCCCACAGCATTTTCATGGTTCTCAGCTCACTGAGAGTTTGATTTATATTTTTTGATTGTTTGATTTATTTGCAAGACAAGGAAAACATTAGCAATCTAGGAAATTTCTTACAACTTAAGAATTGTGGAGATGTTCAACAAGACTTTCCTTGGAAGTGGAAGCTTTTCTTTGTGAAATTGTACATAGTAATAACGTGTCATTGTACATGAGAGAAATTTCCTATGGTACTAAAAGCTTGTTTTATTTTATCAAACTTTAAAAAATAATTGGACACTAAAAAAAACTTACCTTAAAAAACTAAGGATAATGTCCAGTCCATTAAGATTTTTTTAATTTTAAAGAGAATAAAACAAAAGAGGGCAGAACAAAGCAGATCAGAACAGAACAACATAAGCAACACAACACTTTACAATAAGACAACCAGACATTGACAGTAGCTATCAAGCTATATCTTTCTCTGCTATAGTTGAGCATAGTTTCAAATACAATAATATCAAACATAACAAAATAGTATAAAACCAATCAAGAGAGTGAAAGAATTACAGGACATTCTGAACCAAATAACTATGATCAATGGCTTCTATAATATCTCATTTTCAATAAAAAATTTGTTTATACTATTGCATAGTCCATTAAGTTATAATCACAGTTTTATTGAAAAAAAATTTACTGTGCAACCCATTATGATACAGATTTCAGAAAAAGCAAGAAACCTCAGTCCATGTGAGCACAACAGCACCCAACCAGAGGCATAAAAGATGCTTGGGAGCTCTGTGCCTGAGGCCATTGGCGAACATGGGAATCAGCTAGAAAGAAAACCCTCTCAACATTTTCTCATTTCCTGGGAAGTTGGTTCCTTATATCAGTGAGTTCTGAGTGCCTCCTAGTCCTACTGAGTACCCTTACAGTTTGATTTATGTCTAGAGCTCACACCTGTGTCAATTTACTGTGTCTTGCACAGTAATAGGTGGCTGTGTCCTCCATGGCAACAGAGTTCAGCTGCAGAGAGAACTGGTTCTTGCCTTGTCTCTAGAGATAGAGATGTGGCTCTTATGGCAAGGGCTGTAGTAAGTGCCACCACTGCTACTTATGTAAGCCATCCATTCCAGGCTCTTTCCTGGAGGCTGCCTAACCCAGCTTCTGTCATAACCACTGGTTGTGATGGAGAATCCAGAGGCGGTGAAGGTGAGGGACAGGGTCTGTGAGGGCTTCAACAGGCCAGGCCCTGACTCCTGCAACTTCACCTGGGACAGGGCACCGGAAACAATTCCTATCATCCAACTGCTTCCCTAATGTTCCCATGGATCCGTGTGGACACTCACCCTGTGGAACTGTCACTAGGCAAAGGAGAAGACCCAGCAATTTCATATTGTAGGCCCCACCTTCACCTTCTGCAGAGATTTTAGAGGTGTCTGAGGAAGGAGTTTTCAGATTCAGCAGCCCAAGAGAGGAATTTGAGTCTAGATTTGGGAGACAAATTTGCTTGAGGGAAGGCCCTTTCCTTTAAGATGTCTCTGTTCCTCATGCTGCAGAGAGGAATCTCCTCCATGGCACTTGCATGGTTGCCATGTATTCGTGAGGGTGGAAGCTGCCTTCCCTGCAGTGGAGGAAGCAGAGCCATGACTCCTCCTTCCTGTCCCCACACCAGTCCAGCTTCCTTCCTGATCCCAGCCTGACTCTGCCCTCCCACACGGGCTCTGGTGCTGCTTCCACAGAAGAAATACAAGCACAGTCCCCTCCTCCTCTCTCCCATCTCTCCCCTCTGGTGACATTTGTGCTGCTAGAGATCTTGCTTCACCACAATTAACATTGTAGGAGAGGTCTTCATGACTCCTGCTCTGAGACATCCTGTGATCCAGATCCCACTGACCAGAGCCAGCAGAGTCTGGAGAGGAGGATGTGTGTCCCGTGTCTTCCTCACAGAGAAGCCTCACTGAGGGAGTGACGGAGGTTCTCTGTGCTGTGTCCCTTCCCCACCCACCTGACCTTGTATTGGTGCTGGGTGTCATTTCCTTTCTAGGTTCAAATTCTTCTCTTGTTTCCTGGAGGTGATTATTAAATTCCAAATGCTTACCTAGTTACAGTTGTCCCTTTTTGAACAATTATGCATTTTAAATACTATGCTCATGATATCAATGTCCCTATAATTAAAACTTACCTCTGATTTTCCAATCTTTTTTCAGCCAGAAGTATGCAGTTCTTAGTCACTATTGGTGCATTGGGGATTCAGTGAAATGTTTTCGAGTACAGTGCAGCAAGGACTCTCATGATTGATTGCCACTCAGTTCCATAGCAAACACCTTACAAATTTTCTAAGGTCACCTCAAACAGATGGAATCTACAAATACCATAAATTAGATCTCCTTAAAGAATTCCTGTGGGAGCTGACATCCTTATCAATTCATCTTTGAGTCAGGAAAGAGGGGCTGATAATTCTTGAGTGACTTATGATGGAGAGCAGAGCCCAGCTCCATCCCTCCTCACTGGGAGATCCTGAGCATGGAGACTGTGCATTCCGACTTCTAGTGTGATAGGTGTATGTGCGGGAAGCAGGGCAAATTCTGGATTAGACCTCTTCAGCAGGGAGGCATGCACATCCAACATCATCTCCACTGCCATGAGTGCTGTTTATCTAGTTTTGAAAAGGAAAAGCCCAATTGAACTCATACTTGTGATCCACAAGATATCTGGTCTGCTATGCTGTTGTGTCATACCTGTGACTGGGATGTGTCCCTGCCCTTCAGTGCACTGTCCTTTCAATGCATTGACTGATATCTAACCATGTCCTCTGAATTTCTTATTTCTCCATGTCATTTCCTGGACAGAGACAGCAATATAGCATATTGCACTCTGTTTACAATTAATCTTTTATATTTTTTCATTAGTACATATTTGTAGGATATAACATTTGCATTCCTCAAGGTTAGTTAGATAACACAATGTGCATTTCCATGCTTATTCTCCCCCCCACCCAAATCTACTCATAATCAGATGGTCTCAATGCAGGTAACAGTGGAGTCCACAGTAGTAAGGGGAAATAGATTAATAGGCTGCATGTGGAAACTCAGTGTAGTATCTGGACAAGGGGGTGGAGCTGTTCTGAGTCCAAGCAGGAGAGCACTGACCCTGACATCCAGATGTAGGCAAGTCTGTTACTCTCTGGGTGGGCACTGGTTCTGCACTTTGATACTGGACCCTCTACCTCCCTGCTCTGAAGTCACTCTTACAGTTCCTTCTGCATTCACAGTTTTGATCTCTGTTCTGAATGACATAACTTTGATGGATTTGTAGGAAGAATGATGTGTATTCCACAGGGAGAAGAATGAAGGTTCAGTTATGCATAAGCTCTTGTGGTGAGGAGCAGGTCACAGGCTCTGCTAAATCCTTGGAAGGTTAGTGAGGATTTGGTCACTAAGGTTAGGAAAGTGCATGTTTTCTTTGTGCGTTTTGTTATTGAAAAGCGTTGCCTGTACTCTAATTTGTGTTACAGTTCTGGTGGGACGATGCCACAATTAGCAGACACTGACACATGAAGAGGAAGAGAAAAATTCCTGGTAGCTATCAGTGAGGAGGAAGTTGATAGTCTAGGATTAAAATGTTGGTGGATTTCATGCTTAGCAAGTGAAAAATGGTTCCCTGATGGATTTTCCCCTCCATGATAAAACTAGAGTATAAACTAAGGGTGGGAGGTGAACTTTGTGAAACACATCAGAGAAGAAATGAGGTTCCTCATAACTGTCAGGTAAAGCATGGGGAGACACTGCAACACAGAGGCCAGTCAGTGTTGCTGAATAAAGCTCAGCTGAGGTGAGTGGTGTGATGAACCAGGAGCTCCATGTTCCTCTTGGTTCCATTCACTACTTTTCTTTGAAACACAAATTACAATATTAATGATAAATTTGCACTCTTACTTGAGTCAGGTTTCTAAGGTTTCAGTTTGAAAATGATATCTGCACAATCATGACTGAACTCTGAACAACAGAAAAGAGAAAGACAAGAAAACTTATAAAATATTTCAGATTTCCAGGGATCTGCAGGAAGCTGTAAGTCAGAAGGTGCAATGGAGAGAATCAGACTCCATTTCAGGGAAAGGAATATTCTCAAAGATGTCCATATCCTGAGTAGGAAATAACAGATGCCTTTGAGACATCACATCAAGAACATGGTTTTTGGCCCTTAAACACAGAGCACATCAGTGAGGATGTTGGACCAGGTGAGGAGCAGAGCAGGATGAGGAGGTGGAGGTGTGTTAGCCTCTGGGGATGAGTGTGAATGTGAGGTCCTTGGTCACATCTGAGAGATAGCGGCTGTGTGTGAGTATGTCGGCTCTGCTCTGCCTTCAGGAGCCATGGATGTGTGTGCAAGTAATTTTGTCCTCTTCACTATGGACCTGCTTACAGAGAACTGCAAAGATAAGAATGATATTAGCAACCATTGGGGTATATTTGAATGTTTTAAAAAATTACAAATACGTGAGTGACTGTTAAATGCAGATAAAATAAAATGCATCAAGGCAGCATCATGGGAATCCATTTATGAAAATCCATGCACATTACGGGAATGGAGGGATTCACCTCATGCATTGTCTACTCTTCTCCTCATAGACTGAAAACTGAGAGATGAGTAGGAAAAGGGTGACACTTACAGGGGAACAGAGGAGCAGTGAGCAGCAGAGGAAGAAACTCTCCTCCTCTGTTCTCCAGACCCTGAAACATAGCAACACGAGGGAGAGCATGATGACATAAGTGGGGCCCATGGACAGGGGAAGGGTTGGACCTGCAGGTTGAAACCCATGGAGAAAGATAATGCAGGAACCTGGCAAGAGTAAGAGAGCCCACGGCAGCGGCCTGGTCTGATGAGGAAAAACAGCAAGAGGCAGTGCAATTCCCACACCACATGCACTGGCACAGGACCTGTCAGCTCGGAGAAGAAGCAAGGATGCCGTGCAGGTTCCCCCTTCTGCCCCAAGTGACACACACATAAACACTGGGACACAGTGCAGGCTGAAATGTTACTAACTGAATAAGGTAGCGACGTGACATTTAAATTGTTTGATTGACTTTGCAAGCCTGAGGCTGGGAGCTTGAGCAACGAATTAGAGGATGAAATTATGCAATATGGTAACCATGGTGAGTTTCCTACTGTCCCATCACTGTTTGGTTTTATTTCACTTTGTTATTCTATTTTCCTCCTTCAAGATAAAAAATAATAAAACAGAAAAAGAATGAGGTCCAAGAGAGAAAAATGGAGATTAAGATAGAGAATGGTTTTGCTGTATTTTATAATTTTTTTAATTTGTAAGGTGCAAAGGAAAGGCACAGGACCATGTCCTGTTCAGCCCTCTTTTCTAGAAAGAGCACATCCAGGTCCATAAACACTGCCCTGAGTCCAGTCAGGCTGCCCCTCTTCCTCCTCCTCTGAGCTCAGAGCATCTTATGGTGCTGGAGATGAGCCTGGGGACTAGGTCTTCTGAGGTGGCCAAGGAGAAAGGGAGTTGTGTGTTCTCATGGAGAGGGGTGGGAAGGATTTAAACTAATCTGAAGCATTTATTACTGCATGAGACAGTTTCTCATCACCCAAACTCAACCAGCGAATTCATTTTTACATGATGAGTATAGGACACCGCATACAAAGTTAGCATCACAAAATGAGCAAGTTACTTCAAGATGAGTGCAAGTTTGCTTACCCATAAGTAATATTCATACACAGAAAAATGAAAAAAAAATCAGTGCTTCTTATGTACTCATTCAATTACATTTAACAGATAATTTTTCCTTGAACTTGGGTACTTCTTGTGGATCGGTTCAGGACCTAAGACGTTAATACAGAAGGGAAACCCCAGAGGCCCCAGGAAGCCCTCCCTCCTCTGCTTGCTTCTCTGCACCTGCTCCAGGGGCCCTCTGCTGGGCATGAGCACCCCTACAGGGAGGTTTTTGCCTGGGCTCACCCTAATGTTCCCTCGTTGTGCCTCTTGCACAGTAATACACAGCCGTGTCCTCTGTTTTCACGCTGCTCATCTGCAGATACAGTGTGTTCTTGCCGTTGTCTCTGGAAATGGTGAACCGGTCCTTCAAGGAGTCTGCGTAATTTATTTTCTTTCCAGTTTGGCTCATGTATGGGATCCACTCCGGCCTCTTCCCTGGAGCCTGGTGGATCCAGTGCATGACATAGCTACTGAAGGTGAACCCCGAGGCCAGGCAGGAGAGTCTCACGGATCCCCCAGGCTGCACCAAGCCTCCCCCGGACTCTACCAGCTGCACCTCAGTCTGGACACCTGCAAACACAAAAATATCCCGTTCAGGAAACTCTCACACTTGTCCACTGTTTACCACAGTCATATCCACTTCCCCATTCTATATCCTTTGTTTCAATAATTTACCTTTCAGAAATGCAAACAGGAAAACCAAAATCAGCCTAAACTCCATAGTGATTCTCTGAGCTCAGTGCTGATCACCGAGAACAGCTGGGCATCCAGGGCTCAGCACCTCTGCAGAGCTGCAGGGTCAAGGACTGGGCTTTTTTCATGAGCGCAGGAAGGCCCTATTTGCATGACCTCCTACTATATAGATATCTCTGGGCATGAAAAACTCAAGAGATCGCAGAGCACACATCTGATGTTTATGTTCTGAGAACATTTGGTAGCAATGATGTCATTAAATATAACAAAAACTCATTATCAAATGAATTCTTGCTCTTTGTCTCTTTGCTATTTTTAGTTTTCATGTACCTATAACATGCATATATGTACTTGTCTGCTTTGGAAATACATAAAATCATCAAATTGTTGGTAACACTTTCCTTTCCTACAGGAGAGCTGATGTGCTAAATATCCTCCCCACTGTCTGGGCCTATGCCCTCGTAAGCTGTGAACAAACTTTTTCCTGTTCCAGTTCCTGGACAGAGGGCACACTCCTGGTGAAGATTCTCTTACTCTCTTCCTACATGAAGGACATATGTGATTTTGCTGCATTCTGCTGTCTACTGAGAGAAAATGGAACATTTGTCCCTGTGGATGGCTGATACTGAGCCTCTTATTTTCACCTGTCATTAACTCTATCATGCTTTCTTTGGGTTGAGACTTTGTCTGTGATAGCTTCATCAGATGGAACACATAAACTTCCCATAGAAAAAGTGTGCACCTGAGAAGAATTAAAACCCAGAAACACTTGAACAACAACACACACAATCACAGTAGTGAACACATGCATCATCCTCACTGTGTCCTGAGGCTCCTCTGCAATCCCTCACTCCCCTGATTCTCTCTTGCATTCCATCTCCAGGCAGCTGGTGACCATCCTCGGGTTGATTAACTTTCCTATTTCAACATTTATACTATGAGTACACACTCTATATTACTGGTCATGTTTAACACAGAATATTTATTTGAAATATCTATATATAATTATATGAGTCAGCATTCACAGATATTCATGCTGATTCACTTACAAATATATAAAAATAAACTGGAGAATACATCTCAGTCCTAGGGTATTTGCCTATTGATTCTGCAGACATTTCATGCCCAGTGAGGCAAAAATAACCAGGATATTAATGACCAGACACTTCAGATTGTTTCCTCTGTTAATCTGTTAATGCTCATTTAAGTGTTCTTAGCTTCTGGTTATTACAAAGATATTTGATCATCATCTTGAAAATGTAGACACATGAAAAAAGTTGTTTTTAAATAACAAACAGTACATACATTAATAATAACTAGATAAACTAAATTTCTAATTTGTAAGCACATAAAAGGAATGAAATTACAAGGGTATAAAATACGGGATTTCGGGATACCAGACGTACATAATAAATAGAACGAAACCCTATCTACCTGGGCCGGAGGTCTCCTCGGCCATGTGATCAGGTGATTCACCTGGAAGCAATTCCTAGATTACTAAAGGCTGCGTGTGCTAAAGCATCAGAGGGTTAATCTCACAGATGCACAAACTTAGGGGGTGAGTATGTCTATGAAAGCTGCTGTAAAAATACCCCACAAAGAGCAAATTGCATGAAATACACATTTTGCTCGAATTTCTGGCACCTAAAGTTCAAGAACAGGCAGTGACAGACGTCTGGCAGGAGGCAGCTGTGTGCTCCAACCCTTGTCTAGTTTCTGCACCCTCAGATGGCAGAAGGGATGAATACTGGGTCCCTCCATTGCAGGGAGGCAGAAGAAGAGATCAGCTCAGGTCTCAAGAGCCCTCATTTCTTCTAAAAGCTCCTGTCTCTTCCAGGCAAATCTCTAAAAAAAAAAAAAAAAAAAGACTCCACGTGGTAATGACGTCCCCTAGGGGGCGCATGAGCTCCCATATGGAAACACTGAGAGCCCAGGCTCTCAGAGCCCAGCTCTCTATCCTCTCCTCTATCCATCCTCCTTTATTCTCTGACTGAAGTCATATTTCTCTTTCCTAATGACCCCAAAGTTTTCAGTCTCTCTAGTACCAAATTAAAAGTCTGATGTAAATATCCTCTAAATAAATGATGGATGAATTTTGTGGATGGTACTTCTCTGTTTGTATTTCAGAAATTAAATGATTTAGGTGCTTCCTAAATAAGGTGCTGGGCTTGGCATGGGGTGGACATTCCAAATAGAAGCACAGAAAGGAAAACAAATCAACATGAACGAAATCCAGCTAGGCCCCCATTTCCCCTTAGTGACCCAGAGTCACGCTCCATGCTTCTGCTTATTGTGACTTTATGTCACACCTTCCGGGGGTCCTGGTAGTCCCATCCCCAAGTATTGAGGATGCAGCTGTGACAAGGGTCCCTAAGGATGGGACCTGAAGCCTGCAGTGTCCCAGACCCGCTTTTTATTGTGATGGCTCTGCAAGCCGGAATCTTGCAACAAAGGAGACCACACTGATGTAGGAGGCTCCACACTCCAGGGCTGCTCTGCGCTGTCTCCAGCCACACACTTGGGCAGGCATCGCCTTTTTAAGAGACTGCAGTTTCCTCCCTTCTGTGGGGCTCACTGCCTGCCCCTGAGTGGGTCTGGGTCTTGCTCTGACAGCCACAAGGAGGTTTTGGTGCCCATAGTTCTTGGACTATGCACACATGCAGGGTGAATGCCCTGTGCACACATGAGCACACATGGTCTGCACACCCCGCACTGCCGTCATGGTGGCCCACACTGCTATGGGACACAAGGGGGCCTCACTGGTGGTGACTGAGGGAGGTGCCTACAAAATACGATTGACTGAAATCTGAGGAAACCCTGAGACATGAGGCTTGAGGTCACATCTTCCATCTGTGTCGAGCTATCAAGTCCCTTCTCTCCTATTGTGGTGGGAGTGGCAGATTCTAAATCCACTTTGAATCATTTCTCTATTTTCCTGTTATGCAGCCTCTGGTTTCTCTTTTTCTATGCTGTTCTCCTTGTCACTTTTTTCTTACTGGTCTCCTTCATTAGTTCAGTGTTGACTCTAGTAAACTTTCTGTGTAGAATTAAAAACATCATACTGCAGTGATATGTGTGTAACCCTATCTATAGCAGTGCAGTTCATATTAGCCAGATTTTGGAAACAACTTTAATGCCCAATGACTGAGGAATAAATGAAAATGATGTATTTTTGTATAATGAGGTTCTACTCAACCATGAAGAAGAATAAAGAGGACACTTTTATAAGTAATTGGATGCAACTTGATGACATATTCATTATTGAAATGACACACATGTGTAAACAACACACTCTTTAGTGTGACAAGCTGAAAGAAAAAATATATGTATATGTGTATAGACAATAGTTCAGATAGTTATACTACTGATTTCTCTGAGTTGGCTGAAGAGAAACATTTGTGCTAGTATTGTTCAGATGATTGAATACAGGTGTCTTTTACTTTGTGTGAAAGGTTTGGGGATGACAGTTCGCAATGTGTGTACTATTGTTGCCCCCTAATGGATGTGTTGAGAAATTTTGTTGTAGTCTCCTTCTCCTTCTCGTTCTTCTTCTCATTTTCCTTCTTGTTCATCTACTTATTTTTTCCCTTTCTATTCTTGAATAAATTGGATTCAAAAAAAGCTTTGTGTGACTTTTAACTTGGTCAGTCTAGGAAATTACCAAGTTACAAAGTTTCCTTTTCTTTGAGTTGATATTCCACCCAATGCTATTCTTGATTTCTATCTTTGCATCCTTAGAGATGAACTACACAAGAACAGACATAGCACGGAGGAGAAGAATGGTTTCATCATCTCTTCTGGTGAGTGATCCAGTTACTGAAAGACCTCACACAAGGTTTCAGCTTTAAATTCCCATCATATCCCCAAAGCATGATGCTGAGAATGAAGATAGCACCCACTTACCTTTGGGAAACACTCAACATACAATAATAGTATTACCAGGCTGGGGATTTAGCTCAGTGACATAATAACGTGCCTAGCAAGTGCGAGGTCATGAGTTTGATACCTGGTAAAAAATATAGTAGTATTACCTAAGTTAATATGCATACCTAATGGAACTCCAATGGTATTTTCCCCTCAAATAGAAACAAAATCCCTCTATTCTTACAGTAAAACTAGTAAAATACATGACACTAAATATCTGGTATAAAAAAAGCTCTGATGGCATCATAATATACCAATGTGATAGATGATCTAAATAGATACAGATTAGACAAAAGCATAGTACCAAAACAGTGTGATGCTGGCAAAAATGGACAAGTGCAACCATGCAAAAGAATAAAATACTGAGATATACACCTTCCTCTGTGCAGCCAAAGTACTTTCAAAAAAAGCAGCAGAAGCATAGGTTTGGTGTTACTTCAGCAAATGGTGCTTGAGAAAATGTGAGTCCTCATGGTGAAACATGAGATTAGAAACCTGTCTCTCACCACCTGCATTTTTACACTAAAAATTAATCATATAAATGTTTAAATAAAATTTCAAAAATTAATAATATCCAATTTTGTATAGCCTAGGCCTAGGAGAATATATGCCAATTTGAATGTAAATGCATAGGAAAGAAATGCAAAGGTAGAAAACTGGGATTTCAGCAAACTAGAAAGAAATGTCATACACAAAAGAAATGATCAACAGAAAAAAGACACCACTGTATGATTTGGTACAACATTTTGTAGCAACATGGTTACAGAAACAATGCATGATGAAGTAAAAATGTATAAAGCAAAAAGATAATAATAATCATTGGGATAATAGTTTTTTAAAAATTGACTAATAATCTTAGTTGACATTTGTATAAACAAGAAAAAATGGAAAATTGGCTCAGAGAAATGGTCAATGTAAAAATTCAAGCTATGTATATGAAAATACAATATATCCATCACAACTTCATTTCCAATATTTACAAAACAAAATAAAACAGGAATGATCCCTGGTGAGGATGTGTGGAAGGGGGAAATCATTACTCTCCTGGAAGATATGTAAATTGTTTCAATCAATGTAGAAATGTGTGTGAAATTTCCATAAATACTGAAATACACAATTTCACTATAATCTGCAAATCCCATTGCTGGGACATATTCAAAGTTTCTGAAATGTGTATATCAAAGCAAGCCATCACTATCATGTTCATTGCCACATGATTTTCAAGAGCTAAGACGTTGATTCAAACAATTTGTCCTTCAATGAATGAATCAGTGATAAAATATGGAATTTCTGACAAAATAAATGTGTAAACCCTATCTTCTGAGACAGCATGGGGGGAATTTGTGCTGTGTTATGAACAGTCACCCACTGAAGGCCATGTGTTCAGGCCTTGGTCCTAGCCCACCGACCATTAGGAGGTGGCAGGGATTTGGAAGATGAGGCTGGTGGAAAATCTTTAGATTCCTGGACACACCTCTGTAGGGGATTTCCAGACCCAGGCTCTTCTCCTTTTTGTGATTTCTGCCAATTTGGACAATTTATTTTCACTGCATTGCACTGCAGGATGTGCACTGCATTATCATCCATTGCACTTAGGAAAATCCTAGAAACCATGAAAACTTCTGACAATGGATTTGAAGCTGTGAAAATGTGAGACAAAACAACTCATTTCTCTTCTTAAATTTATTATCTCAGGGATTTTCTGTAGTGAAAGAAAGCAGAGCAACAGCTAGGAAATCTTAAAGTTAAGAGAAAACAAAAGCAAAGAGACAGGGCAGAGAATTCAGAAAGCCACTGCTATTGGGGGGCACAAAACAGCTGACCTCATAGAGAAAGAATGACTGACTGGCATAGGTCAGGTGTATGGGGCAGACAGAGAAGTGCGGAGCTAACCCTTAGTGCTCTGTGCAGTGCAGATGTTTCCTTCACAAGAGAAGACACACGTCTCACTCTCCTGTGACAGAAAGTGAAGCTCTGAAGCTTACATACTGTCATCTTGGAAACAGCTGTTCAAGTTACAAAGTTAAAACATACAAAGTACACATTCAAGCAATGAGACTCTTAACAGTTCTGCTCCATGATCTAACAAAAACAGGAATATGGTCATTCATCTTACACACTTACACATACATGCATTTATATCCTGTAGATTACTTACTTTTCCTCTCTTTTTTACAGTAGCAATTACACATTTTGGGTTTTATTACTTCTACACTTGTCTGCTTCTTTATGCTACTGAGAGGAAATTTCTATTCTGAATTCCAGCTGGGATTGAGTTGCGATAAATGGCAAGTTCAATTTAGAGGAGTGGTGGAAGCAGGGCAATGATGACCCTATCTTCCTGATCCCTCCTTACCCTTCTCCCTTCCTGTACCCCAGCCCTACTCTCTTCCCTTCCAGGCTCTGGTGCTTGTTCCAGGAACAATGTGAGCACATCCCTCTCTGTGTCTCCCGGGTTTCTCTCCTATGGTTCCATTCATGCTGCTTGAGAGCCTCCTTCACTGTCATTTATGTTGTCAGGAGGCTCTGAGACTTCCTGTGATCCAAGTCCCACCTGAGCAGAGCCAGCAGGAACTGGAAATTAGGATGTGAGCTCTGTGCTTACCTCACAGAGAAGTTTCTAATAATCTGGGAAGAGTAGGAGGCCATCTGTTAGGTGTCTTCTCCCCAAAGGACCCTGTAGAGCAAGTAGATAATCACTGCATGTCTATATTTAGCTTCTGCTCTTGTTCTCTGGGTGGTATTTCTGTACTACAAATATTTAATTCATTTTATTTTCCTTTTTGAACAATCATATATTATGAATGTCATGCACATTTTAGCAATGCCTCTAAAATTGAGCCTGAGCACTTGCTGATCAAATTGTACCCATTTTCTTTTTGGATGGTTTTCTGAAAGTCAGTGTCATTTTATTTTTTAGGATATGAGGTTTAACTTTAACTTGTTAGGTGGCAAAGGGAGGCCTGAAATGCATTGTGATCTTCCTGCCTCATCTTATTAAGGGTCAGAATTACAGGGTAGTGACACCATGTCTAGTGCAAAGCATACATTTGCTTTTTGTTTTTTTCCTTTTTTTTTATTTGAAAGAGAATAAAACAAAAGGGGGCAGTACAGAGCAGATCAGAACAGGACAACATAGGCAACACAGTACTTTACATTAAGGCAAATGGACATCAACAGTATCTAACACCATATCTCTTACTCTGCTATACTTGAGCATAGTTTCAAATACAATAATATCAAACATAACACAATAGTATTAAGCAATACATAGAGTGAAAGAATAACAGACAATGATCAATGGGTACTATAATATCTCATTTTTGATAAAAAAGAAAATTGTTTGAACTATCACACATACTCAAAAGTCTCTACCCTGCCTTTTTTGTTCTACTACCATTGGTTCTATCTACCACATTGTGTCTCACTGGAATTTGAACATGTGTGATAGTTCAGGAGATGCTTTCTTCTGGTTCCCCCACCCTGGGGTGGCCGCAGCTCCCCAGACCACAGTCACTTTCCAGGGCGGCAGGCTGCTTACTGGTTGGCTCGGTGCCCTAAGTTTCAGCATGCCACGGATCTCAGGAGATGCTCTTGCTTCTGGTTTCCTCACCCTGGGGTGGCCGCCGCTTGCCAGACCACAGTCACTTACCAGGGCAGCAGGCTGCTTACTGGTTGGCTTGGCGCCC